>BSBM01002017.1:0-234739 GCA_027924585.1 Larix kaempferi
AGAGTATAGGAGATAAATAAAGAGACAAAGAGAGAGATCAAGGGAGTTATTGGTTGGGAGAGGAGTAGGGGGGTGTTTGAGAGAGAGAGAGAGAGAATGGGGTGTTATATGGTCAAGAGAGATGTAGGTGGTGGATTAGAGGGGTAGAGGGGTGTGCGTGTGGTGTGAGGGAGAGAGAAGGGGGATGGTGTAGGTGATTAGTGGTAGGGGGATGGGGGATTGGGGGGAGATAAAATGATAGAGAAAGGGATGGTGGGAAGGGTGGAGGGAATTATGAAATATTAAGGAAGTTAGAGAGAATTAGGGGTATAAGGTGGGGATAGAAAGAACGAGAGAAGGTTGGAGGTAGGGGGAATAGGAGGGAGAGAGGAAGACTGGTTTTTATTTATAGGGAGTGTAGCAGGTGGGTTATTAAGAGAGTGGGGGGGTTTTAGGGGTGGTGAGATCATGAGAGAGAGGGGTGGTGTTATGGGCTCGGTGGAGAGAGTGAGGGGTGGGGGTTGGGTTTATGTGGAGGAATAGGTGGCAAAAAGAGTGAGAGAGGCAATTAGTAAGGGTTAGTGGGAATATAAAAGAGAGAGAGAAAGGATAGGGGTTAGTGAAAGGAGGAGATGTAGGTGAGAGAGAGAGAGAGGGAGGGAGGGAAAACATGTGGATGTTAGAGGTTTGGATGAGAGAAAGATAAATGGGTTTAGCGATAGGTAGGGCATTAGATAGAGAGAGAGGGGAAGAGAGAGGGAGAGAGAGGGAGAGAGGGAGGGGGGTTAGGGGTAGGTGGAGGTGTTGTGTGTTGTGTGTGTCTATGATAGAGAGAGAGGGGGAAAGGGAAAGAGAGTTGGGGATCGAGGGGGAAAGGGTGAGGGTGATTATGGATGGAGGGGAGGAGGAAGATTCAGGGAGAGAAAGAGATAGAAATCATAGCTGGGAGATGTTGGTATGGGCTTAGGGAATATTAGGTATGTTAGAGAGAACGGGGGTATACAAAGAGATAAAGATATGGGGGTGGTAAGTGGTAGCAGGGGTATATTAGGAGAGAGAGAGATATAATGTGTTAGGGGTATGGGG
This sequence comes from Larix kaempferi, assembly GCA_027924585.1. Taxonomy (NCBI): domain Eukaryota; kingdom Viridiplantae; phylum Streptophyta; class Pinopsida; order Pinales; family Pinaceae; genus Larix; species Larix kaempferi. Next base: position 1,066 of record BSBM01002017.1, read on the forward strand.
AGTAGGAGAGAGAGAGAGAGAGAGAGGTAGAGGATGTGGATATGGATTTGGAGAGTAGGAGGTGGGTTAGGGAGGGAGAGCTGGTATTTAGGGGTAATAAGAGTGAGAGAGAGTGGGTTTTCTCGTGGGATGGAAGAGGGTGTGAGGGGTGAAGTTTAGGTTTGTGTGGAGGAATAGATCATAGGGAGAGAGAGGAGTGATTATGGGTACTTAAAATGTGTGAGAGGGAGATGGGGTCTCTTAGGCTGTTAGAGAAGAGAGAGAGGAATGTTGGTTAGGTGTAGTTTGAGGACTTGGGTAGAGAGAGTTTGAGATAGGGGGTTAGCAAGGGGGTTAGGAGGAATGGGGAGATATACATATGAAGGAGGTGGGGAAGGAGTAGTGAGGTGAGAGAGAGAGATAGGGGGGGGTTGATAAGGGTTAGGGAAAGTAGAGGAGAGAAAGAGATAGGAGGGGTGTTAGTGGCAGTAAGAGTAGTAGGGGTGTGTGTATGTGAGAGAGAGAGAGATAGAGAATGGGGGGGTGTAAGGGGTTATGAGAGAGATATAAGAATGGGAATCTATGGTAGGTGGAGGAGTAGAGGGTTGTGTGTGTGTGAATGTATGTGATATAAAGAGAGAGGGATAGAGATCCATGGAAATATGTGGGGAGGGTGTGGAAGGGTAATGAGGAGAAGGGGGTTTGAGGTGAGAAAGATATAGAGATCATGTTTGGGGGACAAGGGTAGGGGTTTAGGGTGTATTAGGGAAGTTAAAGAAAATATGGGTATAGGGTGGGGGTAGATAGAGAGAGAGTGTGTGAGAAAGATATGGCAGTTGGTAAGGAGTAGAGGGATGGGGATTATGAGAGAGAGATAGAGAGGGTTAGGGTTAGAGGGATTAGGATAGAGTGAGAAAGGGAGAGGGAGGGAGAGAAAGGTGGAGGTGGGGTTTATTGTTAGGGAGAGTAGGAGGTGAGTTAGGGAGAGAGAGGGAATTTTTAGGGGTAGTGAGAGTGTGTGACAGAGAGGGGGGTGTTAGGGGTTTGGTTCAAGAGTTAGGGGTTGGGGTTAGGTTTATGTTGAGGAATAGGTGATAAAGAGAGTGAGGGATGTAGTTAATAAGGGCCAGGAGAATAGTATAGAGAGATAGTTGAGAGTTAAAGGTAGGGTGAAGAGTATGGTGGTGAGATAGTGAGATAGGGGGTTTGTATGGGATTACAGAGAGAGCAAGAGAGAGATAAGAGGAGTGTGTGTGTGTGTGTCTATGTGTGTGTGTGTGAGAGAGAGAGAGAGAGAGAAAGGTGGGTTGTAGGTAGTTTGTAAGGATTAGGGAGTTGAGAGAGAAAGATGAGGTTTGAGGTTAGATGTAGCAGGAGGAGTAGGTGGGTGTTTGTTCAAGAGAGAGAAAGAGAGAATGACAGTGATTGGGTATTAATAGGTTCATAGAGAGAGAGTGGTGGGGGTTACAACTATGTTGAGGAGTATAGGGATGAGAGAGAAAGAGAGAGAGGGGGGTAGAGAGAGATAGAGAGAGATAGAGAGAGAGTCAATGTAAGGGAGGGGAGGTTGTGGGTGATTAGGGATAGGGTTGAGGACAAAGCTTGGGATAGAGAAAGAAGTAGGGGTATGGGGTGGGGGTAGAGTATGGGAGAGAGGGAGAAACATAGAGATGGGGGGTATTAAGTTACGGGAGCTAGGAAACTGAGAGAGAGAGAGAGAGAGAGAGAGAGAGAGAGAGAGAGAGGGAGGGAGGGAGAGAGAGAGAGAGAGAGAGGGAGAGGCTTAGTTGTAGGGGAAGGGGAAGTACAAGAGGGAGGGAGAAGGGGGTAGAGGGGGTGTTTATCGTTAGAGGTAGTAGAAGTGGGGTCAAGGAGATATAGTGGGGGTTTAGGGTGATAAGAGTGAGAGAGGGGAGTGTTAGGGGTTATGTGTAGAGAGTGAGGGGTGGGTTTAAGGTGTATGTTGAGGAATCGTTCACAAAGAGAGTTAGAGATGGTTAGTTAGAGTTTCGTGGAATAGGAGAGAGAGAGAGAGAGAGAGAGAGAGAGAGAGAGAGAGAGGTATGATAAGGTGTACAGTGGCAAGAGAGTGAGAGTGGGGGTTAGTAAAGGATAGAGAGACAGATAAATGAGATGAGTGTGTATGGGGTGTAGAATGAGATATATAGAGGCAAAGAGAGAGAGAGGTGGGGGAGTAAGTAATAAGGGGAGGGGATTATTGGAGAGAGAGAGAGTGGAGTTAGGGATTTGTGTAGGGGGAGTAGGAGAGAGAGAGAGAGCGATAGGTGTGGAGGAGGTGGATATTTGTAAGGAAAGTAGGAGGGGTGGATATTGTGAGAGTAAAAGAGACATGGGAGTTGTTTGTGCGTTTGGGGAGAAAGAGAGGGGTGGGGGTTAGGGTGTAGGTGGAGGATTATGGGAGAGAGGGAGTGAGAGAGGGTGTTATCGGTAGGGGGAAGAGTAGCTGTGTGTGTGTGTGTGTGTGTGTGAGAGAGAGAGAGAGAGAGGGAGAGAGAGAGACAGGGAGAGAGAGAGAGAGAGAGAGAGAGAGAGAGAGAGAGAGAGAGAGAATAGGGCATGGGGTTTAGGGGGTTTGAAAAGAGAGAGGAGCTTGGGACCCAAGTGTAGGTGGAGTAGGGAGAGAGAGAGAGGGGGGGGGTATTATGGAGAATATGGGTGGAGCTAGGGAGAGAGAGGAGGGTTTAGCGGTACTCATAGTGTGTTGGAGGGAGCGGGTGTTAGAGAGTTAGAGAAGAGAGAAAGGGTTGGGGATAGGTGTAGGTGGAGGATTTGGGTAGAAGGACTAGCAATGTTTCTGTGTGGGAGAGAGATATACTAAGAGAGAAGGCGGTAGGGTGTTTGGGAAGAGAGAGAGGGGTACGATTAAGGTTAGTAGGGTAGACAAGAGAGAGAGAGAGAGAGAGAGATGGTAAGTAAGGGGAGGTTGTTTGTGATTAGGAGTAGTGGGGAGGAGGAAAGTTAGGGGAGGGAAAGATATAAATATAAGGGTGTGCGGAGGGGGTAGGTATTTAGGTATGATTAGGGCATTGAGAGAGAAGGGGGGTATAGGGTGGAAGAGAGAGAGAGAGAGTATGACTGGGGTTAGTGAGAGATAATTGGGGTTATGGGTTGTGAGGGCATGTGTGAATGAGAGGGTCGTGTTACAAGGTTGGAAGAGAAATATTAACAAGGGGGTTAGTTGTACGAGGAGGAGTAGGTTATAGTGAGAGTGAGCGAGAGGGTTTGTAAGGATTAATGGAGAGAGATAGAGAGTCATAGAGAGAGAGGAGGAGGAGGGGGTGTTATAGGTAGGTAGAGGAGTAGGGTGGTGAGAGAGTGAGAGAGGGGGTTATTAAGGGTTTGAGAGGGGAGAGAGTGGGAGAGAGAATGTGGGGGTGAGGGGGAAGAGTAGGGGTGTGTGTGTGTGTGTGTGTGTGTGTGAGAGAGAGAGAGAGAGAGAGAGAGAGCATATGGTTGTTATGTGGTTGGGAGAGAGATAGAGGGGTGAGGGTTAGGGGTAGGTGAAGGACTAATGGGGTGTGTGTGAAAGAGTGAAAGAGAAGGGGGGAGAGAGAGAGAGTTAGGGGAAGAGGGTGTGAGGGTGAGTATGATTAGGGGTATGGGTAGGAGGTAGGTTGGGAGAGAGAAAGAGATAGAGATGATGGTTCGGGGAGGTGGGTAGAATTTTAGGTAAGATTACAAAATTTAGTTATAATGGGTTGTATAGGTTGGGGGTAAATAGAGAGAGAGAGAGAAATGGGTGGGTGGTAAGCTGAAGAAGGAGGGAGATTAGGAGATAGAGAGTGGAGGAGAGAGGGTTATGGGTAGGGGGAGTGGAAGTGAGAGAGGGGGGTTATAGGTGGTGGTTATGGGTAGGGAGAGTAGGAGGGAATATAAGGAGAGAGAGTGGGGGGTTAGGGTTAGTGAGAATGTGTGAAAGAGATAGGGGTGTTAAGGGGTTGGGGGAGAGGGATAAGGGTGGGGGTTAGGTGTTGTTGGATTAAGGGAGAGAGAGAGATTGAGAGAAGGGGTTATTGTTAGAACAGTAACCACACTTAGTACCATAATCCATAAATTTTTAATTGCCCATGTGCTTAATTAAACCATGTTTTGGATTAAGTGACTATAGTTGGTCAAAAACCCACTTTTGAGAGTGTTCACACCCACTTCCAAGCAAACCAGTTCACCCAGCCTCCAGTTTTGTCCACAAGTGCACCCTCATTTATTGCTGGTGCGCCCTCTCTCCTTGTTTTGGGGAATTTTAGTTGACCAAGGGCGCTAGGGTGGATTTTTGCCCATTTTTGGCTAGATTTGGAGCATTTAATGCTCCCTTGGGCCCCCAAACCTCCTCTACTTGCTCACCCACACCTGCCTTGAGCTAATTAATGACCCAGCATGCTTCAGCCACCTCCACACCAGAATTCGTGGCTGTTTGGGGTGATTGGGATTGAGTTGGACCCACCTAGGGGGGATTGAGGCCAATTTGGCATTGATGACTTGTACACTCAGCTTGAGCCACCTAATGCTCTCGATTTTCTCATGGATGTAATAAAAACCTGTTACTAACATTTTCACATGTTAGACAGTCAGTTAATCAAAGATTTGAGCATACATTGTGTGTAAATTTATCATCTTTTTCAAGTTTTTCCACTGGTTTTGCAAATTAATTCGATTTTGTGAGGTTCTCCATAGCTCCTCGATCTTCTGTGATCAAAATAATCACATGGTATCAGAGCCATCGTGGAGTTAGTGAGTTGCAGGTCAATATTGAGCATTGAACTGCATTCTAGAGAGGATTTCCAGACAAAAATTGAGTGTTTTTTGCAGGTGTTTCAGTAGTTTTCTCACGATTAACGCAGCAGTCATGGAAGCAAACCAAATGTTGCTCACACCCTTCAATTTTTTCGATTGGAAGGCTGAGATGGTTATCAAGCTAAGATCTAAGGGTCTCTATAGAGTAACCATGGGCACAGAAGTGGAGCCAAATTCTGCTGTGGAGAAAGCAAAGTACTACAATCGACTTGATGAAGCTTATGGATTGCTATGCCTGAGAATTTCAAGGGAACTCTTGTTTCATACAGACAGTTTGACAACTCCCAATGAAGTATGGGTGAAGCTAGAATCACTCTTTGGGAAAACTGATGAACTGAGAGGCCACCAGCTTGAAAACGAGCTCATTAGCTTGAGCCCAGCGCATTTTGAAACCATCCAGGAGTTCTTCACGAAATTCAAGTCACTGGTGCTTCAACTGCAACAATGTGGAATTGTTAAGAAGGAGGAACAACTGATTCTGTCCATCCTTTCGAAGCTAGGCCCTGAGTTTTCAGTATTTGTTAGCACATTTCACTCAGCCAAAATGACCCTTCGAAATTGGAAAATGCCATCACTAGCTACCTTCATGGAGTGTCTCACTCAGGAGCAGGATAAACTAGTTCAGATGGGCACCATAAAATCAAAGGACCAAGCATTGGCAATGGGTGTTTCAAATGCAAGCAAAGGAAAGCAGAAAGCCAAGAATTTGAAGCAGCAAGAGAAGAGGAAGTTTGACAAGACCAAGTCTGTAGATGGGGGTTCGAATCTGTCAAAGGAGAAGGACAAGAAGGGAAAGGAAAAGACCAAATGCACCTATTGTCATAGGGGATGGCATCCAGAGAGCTCATGTATGAAGAAAACCATTGACTCAATGGCGCAGCTGCTGGAGAAGAACAACATCCCAGTCCCTGAGGGCGCAAGGAAGAAGGAGAGCACCTCAAACCCTGACAATAAGGAGAAGTGTCATGCTTTGGTAGCAGGTACTTCGAATCCCTCATCCTTTATCATTGATTCAGGAGCTTCCAGACATATGGTTTCATCCAGAGAGCTCTTCTCCTCTATGCATTCGAATGGTGGCCCAACAGTTCGAATGGGAGATGATTCAGAAATCCAGACCAAGGGGATTGGTAGGATTGACATGGAGCATGGCTATTTCAGTGATGTGCTCTATCTACCTTCATTGGCTGCAAATTTGCTATCAGTCTATCAAATGACCCATACAGGAGAAGCCAAGAGAGTGACTTTCACTCCAGATTTGGTAGAAATCTCAGAAATCTCTTCAAATCAAGTTGTGGCTGTAGGGTATGCAGATCATGATGAGAGAATGTACAAATTCTCAAATTTTATTCCAAATTCTAGTGACCATGCTCTTGTCTCTCATGCCAACAAGACCTCCAATTTGTGGCATGAAAGATTTGGCCACATGAACTACAAATATCTCCAGCAATTGCACAAGGACGAGATGGTGGAAGGGCTTCCAGAAATCAGATCATCAAATGGTGCATGCATTGGGTGTGTAGTTGGAAAGCATCCTGAGCGCAGCTATGAGAAGGGAATGGCAAGGAGATCCACTCAACCACTTGGATTGGTACATTCAGACCTCATTGGTCCTCTTCCCACTCCATCATATGGTGGATCAAGGTATGTACTTACATTCATAGATGACTACTCTCGATTCTGCTGGGTTTACTTCCTTAAATTGAAGTCAGAAGTGTTTGAGAAACTGAAGATTTGGAAAGCCCTAGTGGAGAACCATAGTGGTCATAAGATAAAGATCCTTAGGACTGATAATGGAAAGGAATATGTGAATAATAACATACAGCACCTTTGTGAGGAATGTGGCATCCAAATGCAACATTCAATCCCCTACACACCTCAGCAGAATGGTGTGGCAGAGAGGAAAAATAGATCTCTCAAGGAGATGGCTACTTGCATGATTGAAGCTAGGGATCTAAGCCCTAAGCTATGGGCTGAAGCCATCAATTGTGCTGCTCATATTCAGAACAGAGCCTTTCACAAATCAGTCAAAGGAAAAACCCCCTATGAGGCATGGTTTGGCCAAAAACCAAATGTGTCAAATTTCAGGATTTTTGGGTCTAGAGCATGGGCTCGAATTCCATCAGAAAAGAGGAAGGCTTTGGAGCCACAGAGCAGGGAATGTATCATGGTTGGATATGGTGAGGACACAAAGGGCTACAAGCTCTTTGACACATCCACACTTAAAACTTTCATTGAGAGAAGTGTGCAATTCGAAGAAGAACCAATTCCAGATTTTGAGCTTGCACCAGGGGAAAGCTCCTCTCCTCCACACCTTAATGAGATTAGTGATGATTCCACCTCTGATTTTTCTGATATTGCTGAAGATGACATGGCTGAAGATGACATTGCTGTACATGAGTCACCATCAAGGCCCAAGTGGGCTGAAAAAATCATAGAAGCTGTAGGTGAATTGGCAGGCAATCCCCAAGAGCCTAGGAAGACTAGATCTCAAACAATCAATGCTTCCTTTGCAAATGAAAGTGAACTTGCTGATCACTGTTATATGATGATTGGATCTGATCCAACATCATATCAGGAAGCTCATCATGATCCAAGGTGGAGAGCAGCAATGCAAGAAGAATTCCAGTCTCTCCAAGAGAAAAAAACATGGGATTTGGTGCCTCTTCCTCCCAAGAGGAAACTTGTGCAATGTAAGTGGATTTTCCGAACCAAACCTGTTGCTGATGGTTCTGATCTGAAATATAAGGCTAGGTTAGTGGCTAAGGGCTACTCACAAATCCATGGTGTGGATTATACAGAGACCTTTGCACCGGTTGCAAAGATGGACTCAATTAGACTAGCTCTAGCCATGGCAGCTAGTAAAGGTTGGGAAGTTCACCACATGGATGTCAAAAGTGCATTCTTGCATGGTGAGCTACAGGAAGAGATATATATGAAGCAACCTGAAGGATTCCAAGAGGATCCCACACTTGTATGCAGGTTGAAGAAGTCACTCTATGGACTCAAGCAAGCCCCCAGGGCTTGGTATGCCAAAATGGATGCTTTTTTGCTCTCAATTGGTTTCTGTCAATGCAAGTCTGATCCAAATGTTTATTTGCAGCATTGTGATGATAATTTGCAGGTCATTGTACTGTATGTTGATGATCTCTTAATTACAGGGAGCTGCACCAAACAAATTGGCTCAACTAAAGCTTCTTTGCACAGTGAATTTGCCATGAGCGACCTAGGATTGCTAAGGCAATTTTTGGGCTTGGAAATTGAGCAATCTGAGAGAGGTATATTGCTGAGTCAATCTAAGTATGCTTCAGACCTATTATTCAAGTTTAAAATGGCTGAATGTAAGGCAGCCAAGTGCCCATTCCTTTCAGGCATAAAACTAGGTGAATTTGAAGACTCTCCATTGGTGGATTGTACTCTCTACAGGCAGCTAGTCGGAAGTTTGTTGTATCTTACACATACAAGACCTGATTTGTCTTATGCTGTAAGTGCTGTAGCAAGGTATATGCAGCAGCCACATGAGATCCATTGGAAGGCAGCCAAAAGGATCCTTCATTATGTCCAAGGAACAAAGAACTTTGGGGTACACTATGCAGCTGGTTCTTCACTTCAACTAGCTCGATTTTCTGATTCCGATTGGGTGGGAGATCCCATCGATAGAAAGTCCACTTCAGGTTTTGTGTTTATGTTTGTTGAAGGTCCTATTTGCTGGTCAAGCAAGAAACAGCATACAATTTCTCTTTCATCAGCAGAGGCCGAGTACAGGGCAGCAGTGAATGCAGCCACACAGTGTGTTTGGTTGCAAGGCATTCTTCGGGAGTTTGGTGTTGCTATTGATTCTCCAACCAATATTTGGGTGGATAATCAAAGTGCCATCAAGATATATACTGATCCAGTACAAAGGCAAAGAACAAAGCACATTGAGATCCACATGCATTACATTCGGGGCTTGGTGCATGACAGGGTGATTTCATTGCAGTATTGCCCATCCACCGAGCAAACTGCAGATATTTTCACCAAGTGCTTTACTGAGAAGACCTTCACACACCTGAGAGCTTTGCTTGGAGTGAGTGATGGATGGTGATTGCTGCAATTTAATTGCAGGTTCAGCCCCATGTCCATTTTTGAGGGAATTTTTTATCCCATGAGGTTTTACTTCTTTTCCTCGGTTCATATGGACAAATAAAATTTCTGTTTGTATTGAGGTGACTTGAGCCTTTGTTGCCAAGGCCTCCCACTTATCTTTCATGAGATGTACAAAGTTATGGTTAAGGGGGGGTGTTAGAACAGTAATCACACTTAGTACCATAATCCATAAATTTTTAATTGCCCATGTGCTTAATTAAACCATGTTTTGGATTAAGTGACTATAGTTGGTCAAAAACCCACTTTTGAGAGTGTTCACACCCACTTCCAAGCAAACCAGTTCACCCAGCCTCCAGTTTTGTCCACAAGTGCGCCCTCATTTATTGCTGGTGCGCCCTCTCTCCTTGTTTTGGGGAATTTTAGTTGACCAAGGGCGCTAGGGTGGATTTTTTCCCATTTTTGGCTAGATTTGGAGCATTTAATGCTCCCTTGGGCCCCCAAACCTCCTCTACTTGCTCACCCACGCCTGCCTTGAGCTAATTAATGACCCAGCATGCTTCAGCCACCTCCACACCAGAATTCGTGGCTGTTTGGGGTGATTGGGATTGAGTTGGACCCACCTAGGGGGGATTGAGGCCAATTTGGCATTGATGACTTGTACACTCAGCTTGAGCCACCTAATGCTCTCGATTTTCTCATGGATGTAATAAAAACCTGTTACTAACATTTTCACATGTTAGACAGTCAGTTAATCAAAGATTTGAGCATACATTGTGTGTAAATTTATCATCTTTTTCAAGTTTTTCCACTGTTTTTGCAAATTAATTCGATTTTGTGAGGTTCTCCATAGCTCCTCGATCTTCTGCGATCAAAATACTCACAGTTATTAAGGGTTGGGGGAGAGAGAGAGAGAAGATGGAGAGGGTTAAACTAAGGCATGGAGTAGTGTGGTAAGTGAGATAGAGAGGGGGTTAGTAAGGGTTAGAGAGAGAGGGGGGGTTAGTTGTAAGGGAATGAGTATGCTTTTATTTGTGTGTGTGTGAGAGAGAGAGAGCGATATAGAGAGAGAATCATGGGTTTGAGAGGGTTGGTGGGTGGATAGGGTGGGTGGTAGGTTGTAAGGTGAGGATGATTAGTGCATAAAAAGAGAGAGGGTTTTAGGGGGAGGGGGAGGGGGAGTAGGAGAGATAAAGAGGGGCTTAGGGACAGTATGACTGGGTTAGGGAGAGAGAGTGTGGTTATACATAGTGCGAGTGTGTGCAAGAGAGGGGGAAATTAGGGGGTTGGGTGAGAGATAGAATTGTGGGGGTTAGGTGTAGGTGGAGGCATATAGTAGAGAGATATTTATAGACGGGGTTAGTAAGGGCTAGAGAGAGAGAGAGAGAGAGAGGTGAAGGGGGTGTTAGAGGTAGGGGTGAGTAGGGGGTTTATAGTAGGGGAGAGAGAGAGGGGTGGGTGTTAGTTGTAGGTAGAGAAGTAGGGTAGAGGGATAGTGAGAGAAGGGGTTAGTAATGGTTAGGATGAGGGGGGAGAGAGAGAGAGAGAGAGAGAAGAGGGGTGTTATAGGTCGAGGGACAAGTAGGTGGTTTAGAGAGTTAGATAGGGGTTTAATAATGGTGAGAGAGAGAGAGAGAGAGAGAGAGAGAGAGAGAGATGAGGGGGGTTAGTGGTACGAGGAGGAGTAGGGGTGTGTGAAAGAGAGAGAGATAGATAATGGGTTTGGGTGGTTTGTTAGGGGATTTGTAGAGAGAGAGGGGTGGGGGTTAGGGGTAGGTAGAGGAGTAGAGGTGTGTGTGTGTGTGTGTGAGAGAGAGAGAGAGAGAGAGAGAGAGAAAGAGAGAGGGAGAGAGAGAGAGTCAAGAGGCTAATGGGTAGGGTTAGGAGGGGTTATGGTGGGGAGAAAGAGATAGAGATCATGGTGGGGGGAGGGAGGGAATAGGTTTAGGGAGTATTAGGGAAGCTAGAGAGAAGGGGGGCATAAGTTGGTGGTAGAGAGAGAGAGAGAGAGAGAGAAAAGGGGGGTAAGTTATAGGGGGATGGGGATTAGGAGAGAGGGAGGGGTTTGATTGGTAGGAGGAGAGATAGAGAGAGAAAGCATGGGGTTAGTTGTTGTGAGAGTGAGAGAGAGAGGGGGGGTTAGTTGTTGTGAGAGTGAGAGAGAGAGGGGGGGTGTTAGTGGGTTGGCGGAGAGAGAGGAATGGGGGTTAGGTGTAGATTGAGGAACGAGTGAGAGAGAGAGGGTTATTAAGGGTTATGGGGAAGAGAGAGGGGGGCGTGTTAGTTGTAGAGAGAAAAGTAGTTGTGTGTGTGTGTGTGTGAGAGAGAGAGAGAGAGAGAGAGAGAGAGAGAGAGAGTCTGTGTGTGTGTGTGTGTGAGAGAGAGAGAGAGAATGGTGTTACACGGTTGGGGGAGAGAGAGAGGTGGGGATTAGAGGTATGTGGAGGAGTAGAGGAGAGAGAGAGAGAGAGAGAGAGGAAAGAGTGTTACGGGGTTTGGGGAGAGAGAGTGGTGGGGGTTAGAGGTATGTTGAGGAGTAGAGGAGAGAGATGGGGGGAGAAAGAGGGAGTAGGGGGTTGGGATATATAAAGAGTTTGAGATTGGGGTGGATAGGGTAGGTATTTAGGAAGAATTAGGGAAGTGAGAGAGAAGTGGGGGTATATCGTGGGAGAAAAGAGAGAGGGGTAGAGAGTGAGTGTTTTGTATGTGGTAGGGGGGGTATATGTTATAATTAGAAAGGAAAGATATCCTAACTCCTAGGTTGCATGAATAGAGTGTCAACAAAGGGGGGTCCCTCATTAGACCCCTTTAAAAACCTTGTGTATACATGGTCGACCACCCAACTTGGGGCATACTAGGAGGGCTTCTTTGGGAGCTACCTCCCTCCACCTATTACTAGCTCAATCGCGTCCCAGTTCCTAGCTACAACAAAAGGCACATGTGTCAAGATACCGAGTTAGGAAATTGTTTCTAGGCAATTTCCCAAAATGGTCCTTTGAAAACACTCTACACATGACTTTAATAGAAACCCTATGGTCAACATACTAATGCAAACAATATAAGAAAAAAATAGAATTTAATATCCATAAAAAAATATTTTTTACAATCATATTCTATTTTAAATATTCTAATTAAATTTTTATATATAAAAGAGTGATATCACTAGCTATTAAAAAACGTTTAAATTTTTTTTTTACCATCATTAAATTAAGCAAAATAGAAGTGATAAATTAACAAAATTCTAAAATATTTCAACACCCACAACAAAATAATAAATATAGTATGATATCATAAAATATATATAAAACCAATTCTAATAAATTTCAATTATCAATATTTGCAAATTCAATAAAAAAAATCAATATTCTATTAATACCATAAAATATGTGTAAAAAACAAATTATAATCCAACTTAATTACTAATATTTTACAAAATCAATTACTAACAACAACTTTAAATATATTTAATTACTCTCATAAAGCAAACCAAATTATTTCTAAAGTAAAACTCGAGAAGAGAATTGCCAATGTTATTTCTAAAACTAGAGAAATGATTTATCACATGTTTTCATAAAAAATAAATCAATCACTTGTCTTTAATAACGAAAATAATATATGTAATTATGGGTTAATCATAACTAAAGAGGTTGGTTCTAAGTTTTCTAAAAGTAAAGAAATGATTTATCACTTGTTTTCATACAAAAAAATCAATCACCTGTCTTTAATAACCAAAATAATATATGTAATTACCACGCAATCATAACTAAAGGGGTTAGTTGCAAGTTTTCTAAAAAAAAAATTCGAAAGTCTAATTTTCCGAGCTCGTATTCTATTTCAATAAATTATAAACTCTATCTCTTTGCTATTTAGTGGCCTATCTCTGAACTGTATATATCTGCAAATTCAATCTCGGCAACTATGAAAATGAAAAGAAATGAGCGTCTATGTGGTACTGGTGCCTATCATTGGCAGGTAAGGACATTATTCCAAACCCTTTTGTTTTTAATGACTGAACTTGAACTTTATATGGGACAGACGAGCATCCGCCGGGCATCATGGGCTCGCCTGTGCGTGGAGGATTGGCATAGGCCAAACGGGATGTGCGCTCCAGCGGGCACAACGGGCATGGTGAAGTGGTTAAGGGCAGTAGGTTTATAATTCAACTCCACGGCATCTCCCATGGAGTGTGGCGAATGATCACTATGCCAGTCAGTGCGATGGCTGCCATTCTCCTGTGTCAGGAAACGTCGTTGGAGAATATACAGACATCTTGGCTTCTTCTCACGGAAGAAACTGGACGGTACTCTCAACCTGATCAACAAATTTCTCAGTCACTGCTAATACTTCAAACTGAATCTCCCCCTAAAATTAGCCCCTTTCCATGTAAGAGAAGAGTTGAAATGGGTATGGAAGTCTAATAAGAGTTGTTGATTACTCAATAGAGACGAGCTTTGCAGGTACTTGCAATTAATAAACTAAAATCTTTATATTAGAATGTTGGCGAGTTCCAACATGTTCAAAGATATGTCCTTACAGAAGAATCTCTACATCTCGATCGAGTCCCAACATGTTCAAAGATATGTCCTTAAAAACAACACGGCCTCTACTCGATCCATGCTGATGGATCCCTTTGGAGTGGCCAATGGGAAACTCGCCTACGAATTCTATAAGGGCGAGGATTTAAATAGGCCAGATCTTTGATGCCATGGCTTTAAATAGGTCGGTTATACGCTTGTGGATGTGTGTGGGAGCCTACAGAAAATCACACCATGACCCTGTCAAAATCTGGCACCTAGCAGTTCAACCTAGAAGTTCCACGACCCTGTCAAAATCTGGCACCCATCTTTGCCAAAATTACAAAGATGGTAGGGAGGCGTTGAGGTTAACAGATTCTGAAATATGTCGATCTTCAGTGAAGAAGATATCGGTCAGTTGTCATTAGCTTCCCTCCAACGAAATTGATAAAAAAAGTGCAATTTATAAAAAAATCAAAAATCAAAATGGAAGATTTCCCTTTCCTTTTTATTAAATCCCCTTTCATGACAATTCGAAATTCATCAAAAAATGGCAATCCATGAAGAAAGGTCGAGTAGAAAAATGCAATCCATGTTTTAGAAAAGAGCTTTTGGATTTCAATTGAGATACACACGCTAAAAAGCCTTTACAACAAAAATAAAGTATCGAATTTAATTTATCTACCACTGCGTTCCTTATATCTGTTTTTTTGTAAAAATACATTTCTAAGATTTATTTTATTTTATTTCATATATTAGATAAATTAAATAAACATAAATAAATATATCTACTTCTAAGTATCCATCATCTAACATGAAATTCAGATTTAAGTCCAGTTTTGTGAGATCATTCAACTATATAAAAATAACAGATACAAAATTTGTGTGATCATTCAATTATATGAAAAGAAAACACATAAATAAAATAATAATTATTAAACAAACTAAAACGCTCTAGTGGAAAGAGATAAACCACAAAATTATTGCAACAACTTGTATATTAGAACAATAAAATAAAATAAAAAAACATAAATCCTAACATCATTGAAACTAACCTATTTCAAATAAAAATAAAAATATTATTACACTACTAAACATTTGATATATACAAAAAAATGAACATATGTTACAAGGTGACCTCAAAGGATGACACCATATACCCATATAATCAACATAGACTTAAAAGCGTTGCACAGTAATTACTGAAAGAGTACCCCTTAATTACTGTACAAAATCAAGAAACCAAATAACTCATCGGAAATCCATTAATATTAACAAATGTTTTCAAGTAATATAACAACAAATCTGAAAGCCAAATAACAATTGTATCATTGTATTGATATATGGAATTTGTACTATAATTACTTTGTATATTAGGAAATCACAAGAAAATGAAAACAGGAACAAAGAGAAGTAAAATCGAATGACAGATATGAAATCCAAATACAATACAATAACAATAACAAGTGTGCAAAGACCAAATACATGTGGCCGGTTGCGAGACCCATCAAAATATAGAGACAGCTGATACGACTAATACAACTTTCATAATGAGGTAGACTATTACCAGCCTAAGATTATCAGCCTAAGTTTTGACTAATCCAACTTTCATAATGAGGTAGACCATTACCTTATCAGAAATCCTATCTCCGGTAGGGTAGAAGATAGATATGGTTTACTTGACAGAGAAGCAAGGGGAAAATATTGAAAATATACTAGATTGATATTATCAGGTGCAAAATTTAGTATTATAGCAAAACTACCATACCGAACCTTTATTCAATCAAATTTCTATGAATATTTAAACTTTTACCCACAACAATAATCAACGAACTTACCCTCTTTTTCGCTGAAAACAACTCGTCCAGCAGTGCGTATGTGCCCAGGCGTGAGCCTTCTATGCCCTGCCAGTTCGCAAATGTGCTGTCCACGGATGAGCTTTTTGGGAAATCTTGTGTGGAACTATGCAAATATGAAACATTTTCAACAAAGTATCACTTTAAAGCCATCCATGCATGGAAACAGCAATAAAACCATAAAAATTACATCAGTAAACCAAATTCAATTTAGTGAGAGTGAGTGATTATGATGGCCTACCAAACTTCCAGCAAGCTTGATCTAAGGCCAATTCTGAGAATAGAATCGTTCTGTTCAGAATGTCTAAATCAGGGCCTACATAGCAATTTTTCATTCCTTCTTTCATCTTTCAGGGCACCATCTTTGTACCCTGATATTTATGCCTTTACTCGCCCATTTCTGGCACTCTATCTCTACTCCTACAAAACCAAATATATATAGAATTATTCTATACATTTTCAAACAATCACCTCAACCAACTATTCTTCGATCATTAAAAAAATCTAACCGTAACACAGAAATTAAAAGTTCATGAACGAACCTGCACATTTTCAACCAATAGCCTCACCATCCAGACTTGTCAAGAAGACATATGAAGTGATTTGAACCAACATCCAGACTCCAGACTCACAAGGGGACTCCCGCATCCAGTCAAAACAGAGCGATAAAACACCGATAGCCTATCAAGTTAGGGGACGTCGCTGAGTATGTAAACTTCGCGAAGGGTTGGCTTGAAGGTGACAACCAAACTTCGCGAAGGGTTGGCTTGAAGGTGACAACCGCGTAGGAATTCTGCTGGTTCACTCGATACGTGCGAGGGTAGCACAAACTCTGCATTAGAACGCCATTGGGAGATTAAAGCACATCACAACCCGACCCGGTAGCAAAGGAGGCAGACGTCGAGTACAACGCCAACAGGGTGAGGGTAGGTAAACAAAAAGAAGGCGACTGAAGTTAACTCTAACAACTTGCTGCAAAAATGACTGAAGCTTAACACTTAGCTCAAGGCAGCGGGTCAGTCCTTGTGTGATCACCCAGCTCGGTGTGTAAGATCTTCATAACTTAAAAACTACTTCACCCCGATTCAAACTCAGTGATTAACGATAAGAGAAACAAGACGGCCAGAACAAAATAGCCACCAAAATAAAGAGAGGAAGCCGAAACCAAGAGGGAGTTTCTACTTCAATAACAGAAAAAAAAAACAGAAGGTAAACAAAAAACATTACGCAGATCTACGGCCAGAGCGCAGAGCTCTAATGACCTACTCCGAAATGATCGAAGGGAGATCAATCAAAATAGAACAGTCGAACCCCTAACTCATACCATGGCCAGCTGCATAAATTCCATCACTTAAACTGGGATCAAACGAAGGTTTCACGCCATCACCAACACGCTAACCCAGGTTTCTATGAAAAAGCTAGCCTCACAGGGAAAGTGCTGAAACAAAATTTAGAACAAACCAAACCATAAACATGGGGAATCGGGTCGTACTGTTTTATGTGCAGAGAGGGAAGCAACACAGCAAAACGAAACAATGTCGACTGTCATCTCCACGGATCCGGCCGCGCACAGTAAGCAGTATATAGTTAAAAATAAATCCATGCACACCAATAAGTATATCACAGAGAAGTAAGTAAACTAAAACAAGGGCTTCCATCTCGTCGAGGACTTCGCAGGCATCTACCATTATTAGTGGAGTTCGCCGGAAGCCGACAACAAGTGCAGAGATGACTAAAAACGCTAAGTCGATTACAACAAGAAAAGAAAGATACAGGGTTACGTTTTCGATTCAAGACTACTTCTTACTACTTTTTAAGATCACTTAATGTTCAAAAGAGGAAGGGTCGGCAACCCAGCAAAAGGAACATTTCCAGAACAAAATACAGGAATTATAACGACTTTCTATAAAATAACACCACCACGGAGTTTAATTCCAGCCTCCACAACGCATATTGCCCAAAGAATATATTCTAAGGTAATCGATCTATAACCAGAAAGTAAAACACAACTACACATTCATTCACGATGTCGATAACAGTCGTAATCCTAAACATGGGCATTCTATTTACATAAAGTTCAACATAATTTCGGCAGTCACGGATTTCCATATAAAACAACCCAAAAAAAAAACACAGGTGTTACTTACTTGACAAAAACTACACCAAAAGAAAATAAAAATCATTGCTCTGGTTCAGAGAATTTTGGTACATTAATAAGTTGAAGGCTGCTCAGGTGAAGCAGCAGTTTATGATATAGCATAGGCGTTTTTCTTCTCGGCCTTCTCCATCAGATCTTTAACCGAGCCCCATCGGCTGAGTCTATTCTATCAAAAAAGGTAGCACTCGCCCACTGTAGCTGCATCAACGGAGAACATAATATCTTCGCTTCCAAATCTCAATCACGAGCGTTTTCTCTAACCTAGCTGTTTGAATTTCAAACTGCACCCCACCATTGGATCCCATTAGATTAAAGGTTTTTTTGATCGGTAAATCACCGTTGGCTTTTTGACGAAGAATACCGTTATCATATAACGGTTACTGAGGCTGTTTTTATGATTGATACATGGCTTCCACGTTGTATATTTACAATTTAAATTTGACGTTCCAAGGAGGGTTTTCTCTCAGCGTCCAATGACAACAAATATGATAAAGTAGTGGAGTTTCGAGTTTGGAGATTGTTGGTAAGTAATGATTAGATTTTATCGGATTAGATTGGATTTTTTTTGTCAGTCACTTGATTTGATTCCTGGTTAGTTATCATTTGATTTTATTTATGTTATAATTACTATTAGATTTTATTTGTTTTTATTTCTATTGATATTTTGTTATATATTTTCATGTCCTCGTAGTGTAGTAAAATTGTAAATTTTAATTTTAATAAAAAATATTAAAATAGATATTTTAGGATTGAAATTCTTTATATATTTTAAATATCCATAATTACTATTAGATTTTATTTGTTTTTATTTTTATTGATATTTTGTTATATATTTTCATGTCCTCTGGTGTAGTAAAATTGTAAATTTTAATTTTAATAAAAAATATTAAAATAGATATTTTATGATTGAAATTCTTTATCTATTTTAAATATCCATAATTACTATTAGATCTTATTTGTTTTTATTTCTATTGATATTTTGTTATATATTTTCATGTCCTGGTGGTATAGTAAAATTTTAAATTTTAATTTTAATAAAAAATATTAAAATAGATATTTTAGGATTGAAATGCTTTATATATTTTAAATATGAAATTAAGTAATAACTATAAATAATATTTAGATGGGCGTAAGAAGGATAAAGTAAATACTAATGAGTTGTAAATGGGAGTTCATAAGTTTAAATAGGAGGTAATGGTCTCATACAATAAGTTTAAACATGGTTTTTCTATTCTTTATGAATTCAAATGAGAAGACAAGTTCATTGGATTAAGACTTTCTGGCATCATTGATGATGGTAGAGGTATAGGTGATGCATTGAGTCTCTAAGAAAGAAAATTGTCTTGTAAGAGATATATGGTCAAAATGAGTCATGTTAAGTCACTCCTCTAGATTTGCTTAAGTGGACAATTCCTCAGTCTCTTTTGTAAAGTGGAAGTTATGTTTATAGCTTTATTATATGGTAGTGAAAAGGTTTTATAAGGCTACTTGATTTATAAATACATGAATATTGTTATATTGATAGTGTGCTGTCCATAAGATGATGTCGTAGTTAATATGATGGCCAACTCATGGTCTTATGTCCTACCATATATATATGTTTTCCAATGTAATGCACTTTATAACAATCCCAAACTTTGTAATTTTAAACTAAGATCTATCATGTAATTAAATTAAGAGAAATGGGTAGTGTGAGGTCCAAAGGTTATAAAAACATTATCATGACTATTAAGTTACATTGTAGTTACACTATCTACATTGATCACATAAATGAACGACACATTATATGGGTATAATATAATATCCAATACAAGGAAAAAACCAATTAGAAGGTTATATGGAGCTACCTCTCCCTTCTTTTTAGACAAGGTTCTAATGTAGACATGCAATTGAAAGTTTTAACAAATGTATTTTGTTGGATGTGCTTCAACTCTATTGTTTCACTTGTACACTTGTGTAACCTTATGAGAAGCACCAAAGTAACTTAATATATTTTATCATATAGTCATTCATTTAAAAAAAAATCCTTGTTAATGCCCTCCATATATCAACAGTAGGGTGTCACATACCAAGTTAGTTTAAAATGTTTTTTAATAAAATATTAGTGTCTACAAATATGTTTAGTGCACTTGCATAGAATGTAGATTATGTGTAAAGGTACAATGGTGCATAAGTGTGACAAAGTCAAGTTAAAAATGAAAATTCAGAGAATCATAATTTCATTTAATATTAACTCATTTTTTTTCAAATGCAAACCATGTCAATATATTGATGAAGAAAATATTGAATCATATTTGAAGTATATTTTGGTAAACTTTTTATCTTTTTACCATTATGACAAAGTAACATTATGATTAATGTCAAAATCAAAGTCAATGTTAATATGAACATCTCATAATGTTTCTATTGTTTTTAATCAATTTTTTCTTCAAATGGAAGTCCTAATTAGCTTTGGTGGTGATCCCACTTGTTTGTCTAGATTATTGTAAAATATAATTTGACTTAAAATGTTTTTTAATTCAAAATTTTCCAACTTTAATTTATTTTCTAAATTTTTGAAATTTCATTTTTATTAAATTAGATTTTGTGATTTGGATAACGTCTTTTTATACAACCAATTTGCCAATAAAATTTTAGTAGCTATATGAATTTTATAAAAAAGATAAAGTATTTTACCTCGTGAAATTAATCTCTTTTTACCAACAAAATCCTTATAATTAAATATGATGTGTGTGTGAAAGAAAAAGCCTATAAATATTCACCTTATCTTTTAAAATAATCAATTTATGATTATAAATAGTTGACTAGTTTTTAATCAATTAAAAACAATTTTAAGTTATATTTTATACTTTTAAATAGTATCTATAAAAAACAATAAAATTTTTAACCCATACATTATAAAGAACACTAAATATTTTAACCCATACATTATAAAGAACACTAAATATTTTAACCCATACATATAATCAAATGTGATCTAAAATTACATTTTAATCTCACACACAAAAAATGTATTTGAATTTGAAAAAAAATATTTCAATTACATCTTTATTAAATTTAAATTTGAAAATAAAATAATAAAGAAAATATATCTTCATAAAAAAATATAATAAAAAATTGAAAACAAAATAAATTAAAACCTAACAATCACATAAATGACAAAAACTTAACCATACCACACAAACATAGATACATTCATCTGTGCTTTCTCTTTCATTTTGCTTATATGAATAATGAAAAAAATGAAAGAAATCAACAAATCAAATGTAAGTTTTATTGATTGTTTTGTTGTACAACCGTCTTGATAGCATTCAAGATAGCCATGATTGTAGATAAGAAACCCAATTGTTAATAGAGCTAATATGTGTTTGAGACTCCCATCTCAAATTCAATTTCATGATTGGTCTATATTAAATGTTTTTTTTTTTTTTTTATTTCTTGATTTTCATTTTCTTCTATATAATTATTATTCTTCTATTACTAATATAAATTAGAATTATTTCTTCATTTTTTTTTATATATTTATTATTTACTTATTACTAATAAAATTATTATTAATAAAACTAGAATTAATTTTTATTTTTGTGTTAGATATTTATTACTTTCTTATTACTAATAAAAACTACAACATCTAAAATTTTGTTTTAAGAAAAAATTTTAAAATTTAGATAAAAAGTAAAATATGAATTTTTAGATTTTTAAAAGATTTATGAAGAGGCTTAAAAAAAATAACAACACTAATGACCATAACAATTTATGACATATAAAGAATAAAAATTTTTGAAAAAAAACATAATCATAATATAAAATAAAAAAATTATGTTATTTATTAATTTAATTTATATTCAAATAACTTAATCAAATTTCATTATAACTTATAATAGTCTATATCCCTAACTAACATATCCAAATATTTATATTCATTTCCACTATGATATGAATACCATTCACGCTTTTCTTTCTCTTAACTTAGTGTAAACTATTTTATACTCCATATTTTTCACATAATATGGCTTATGAAATAAATGACTCATTACAATTATGCAAGATCCTTTAGAAAGGATATTAATAATTTAATGATTTATATTTAATTTATTTATTTTAAAAAATTATTTTATTTAAGAATAAATATATTTTAAGTTATATATATAAATATAATTACAAAAATGTTTGTAAATGAAATAAATATATAAATAATCATAAAGACTCTTAATTTGGTTGAAGCTTCTTAATTGAAAGTCTTTTCTTTAGAATTCGATTTACTAAATACAATAATTATTTTCAAAATAGTTTAATCAAACTATGAAAATATTAATGGTGACATACATATATTTATTTCTAAAGCGGCAGTGAAATAAAACATAGCAAAAGTGTTCTGAGAACTTACAAAGTTTTTTATCTCTATTTGATAGAGAATCCATGCCTTCGTGACATGAGATAACAAAAATGAGAGATGATTGAACACTCCAGAGGTATTAAACTTAACAATCTAAAAATCACACCTTATTTTCTCCCAAACCATATTTTCATTGGGAGGCTAAATTGTAGGGTCGCATTTTGCACCAGTTGTAAAATGGTTAAAAGTGAGTAATGGGGTATTTATTTCAAATCAGTCTTGAATCCATATTGTATTCCTCATATTGGGTGGATCTTCGTTACTTCATACCAAGGGTTATTGGATGGATTCATGTCTAGAAAAATAATTTATATTGTTTATGTTTACGTATTTCATCGAGGAAATATGTTTGTTTAATTGATTTCAACTTTTTTGCTACCAAGGGTTTATTATGCTATGTGGGTACTCATTGGGTGCGGAATTTAATTTCTCAACAAGTACTCACACTCAAAATTTGATTAAACATACAAAGATATAAGTAGTGTTTTTCATTTCCCTCCAATACTATTTATCCTTATCGTTGACATCATCATATTGAATCATATGAGTTGTTATAAAGTTAGTTTTGATAGTAAATGTTTCTTTCTTAGATGTATTTTCTACCTCAAAATTCCAACCCAAGTGTAACGATGGAACATAAAAACTAGAGCAAATTGACTCTTTTAAGTTGGTCATTATTATGGTAATATAATTTACCAATCCTGGTTTTATGTCACGTGGAAATTAGCTTTACAATTTGTGAGTACAAATATCATATAATACCTATGCTCATGTTCAGATTGTGTAATCATTTTGAGAACCCACAATAGTACTTATCATTTCCATAGAAATGATTGCAAGGACCTCCTATGTCCTTAGTTTAATTTAATGGAATTTAGTAGTTTGAAAAGTTTTTCTAAGTTATTATGTTCAAGTCTAATTGTTTCCTTCAGTATTTTTGAAAAAAATATTTAGGTTTTGTAATAGATTGCATTTCTAATAGAAAAAAAATCAAATACTAACCTGCATAACAATCATAAATTTCTGAGTAGTGCTAAGTATATTTGTTTTCAATAGTTTATATATATTTTAAACTGTAAAAACTGAAATTTCATAAAAGTAAAATGCCTATAGCATAGTATAAAACTCAAACCGCCAAAATAGGTTTACCACCCTTCCAACTAGGAAAGTCTTTCCAACTTCCTAGCTCCAAGAATTTCTTCTTGGACTCCTGAGCCCAAAACTTGAGTACAACCCATACAACCAGCTCAATATTTCACTCAAACAATAAGAAACATACTTCCCTTCAAAATATTTATAATTCCTTCATAGTGTTCATTTTCCCATTCTCCCCGGGAAAAAAACCCCTTCTCCCCTCTATGTTTCTCTCCTAAACTCCCTTTTCATCCTACTCAAGCCTCCGAGCTTATTCCACCGCTCAGGATTTCATGAGATGATGATTTAATTACGAGTCCTACTCACCATTTTAAATATTAAATGTGTTTGAATAAAATAATAATTTAATAAATATTAGTGTTGAATTTTCAATCGGTAGTGGTGAGAATCTTAAATGTATTATCTATCCGGATCTAATGTCTTACATGGTAATAAATTAATAACACTATTAGTTTAATTCCATCCTATCTCATCTTTTAAATATTTCTTTTTAACTTTTCACAATTTTTTTGATTAATCCTTTGATTAATTACCTTACTCAATAATCCTTATAATAATTGATTTTCTCACTTGGTTTATGGTAAAGGACAATTCTATTATTATTAACATGAATTAAATAATAATAACAATAATATTTATAATAAAAATACTAATAATTAGTGTTTAATAAATAATAATAATATTTATTTGTTTAATCGATAAGTACCCTAATACTAACACAACGTTCTTTTATTTATAAACAAAGCACCCTTAAGGGTTTTAAACAAACATGATAACAATTAGACAGTACAATTCTACTGATGCATATGAAAAAATACTTATGTTTTATTCACGATAATTTCCTTACGGAAATTCTAATTGACGATACTTAATCAATTGGTTATTACAATGTCCACATATACTTAACAACTTAAATGCTCATCATCTTTATTGGATCATCTCACAATTCACTTAGTTATTCATAATAACTTATACAATTATTTAACATGTCTAGTATTCATATATCGATACTAGCGTACATGTGCAATGTGTGCATGTGTGGCGAATGCATGCACAAGTCAGGTATGTACTATAAGCAACATCATCTCGCATAAGCACACTTGCTCACTAATAATAATAATCTTCCATGTAGGTAGAACGAGCATGCATATAACCTAATTACTTTAGCGTTATTAGTTTTTGTAATAGTTATCCATTTAAGGTTTCATATCAAATTTAATCAATCAATTACAAGGAAGGGTACCTACTACCACTAACTCATATCATAATAATATATGACACATATGTAATATATTGGGTTGCAACATAACAATCAAACAAAGGTTTCAACACACACATAATTAGTTAAGTTCCCTCTAAAACATCCAAGGCATTCCTATCTACCTACCTCTTTCTACCTAATTAATGACTAACTTCCACATCATATCCTTCCTCTATTGGACTACCTTGAAGTGTCACGCCATGACCGACTCTAGTTACAACCTGTAACCAGAAGCGTTGACTACATCGACCAAGATTCCTTAGCAGGAACCCAACAGTCATCATCACACACCCTGGGGAGCGTTCTGTAGCACAGTCCTCCCATGACTCCATGTTTCAGGGATAAATGGTGGGTAATGCCTCCACCTCACTAGTGTAACAAGGGACTATGTGTACATCTACATAGTGACTGCGTTGCGACTGTTGTACTCAAGTTTTGTCATTGAATAGCCAATTTGGGCGGTTGAGTTTCCTGAAACCCCACACTGTTAACAATCAATATGCTAAGATAGATAACATCAATATTACATAAGATTTCACAACAATAGCATATACAGGATCACTGAAAGAACAACAAGCACAACATAAACACGAGACACAATTTATCCTGGGAAACCCTCATGGGGTAGAAAACCCAACAAAGCTTCCTCAATATAGATGACCAACAAATACAAAGATGTAATCCCCAAAAATGAGCTCCTTCTCCTCCTTTGCAGATCTCTCCTTCTCATATGCGAGATTCACAAGTGAGTGTGTGATAAATGAGGATCACACATCCTCTATTTATACTTTACCTCACTTGAATTTTAACCCTAACTAGGTCAGCCCCAACTTAACCACTCAACATAATGTTGACTGGGCCGACCCCACTGTTAAATTTTCTGAATTTACTTCAATATGATCTAGGATCTTAACTGAGAGAACAACATGTACAACATATCTACAGCATATCAATCATGGAGACAATAATGCAAGCACACAAGAGACACAAAGATTTACTTGGGGAAAACCATAAAGGTGAAAAACCCCAATAACTTCCTCAGAGATAGATAGAGCAATGATACAACCAACCAAGAGATAGACATAACCTAGCAGCAGATCCTCCTCCTCCATAAGTGCGCCTCTCCTCCTTGAGAGCATGTGTGAGAAGTGAGTGAGCAAATAGAGTGCCTCCCGCACTCTATTTATACTTGACTTGACTTTCCTTTTTACCTAACTCATGTAGGCTCGAACTTAACCACATAATATAATGCTGACTGGGCCGACCCCCAATAGGGTGGTCTAATAACCCTTTGAACCACATGGCCGACCCCCCCAATAGGGTGGTCTAATAACCCTTCGACCCACATGACTTATACAGGGCCGACCCCAACAAGGTGGTCTAATAACCCATCAAGTATAAGTTACGACACTTACAATATAAATGACGACACTTCCTTATAGAGGAATAATACCATCTCTATAGGAATACAATATACATATATGTGAAATACATTCCGAAGTTACATATACATCAACACTCCCTCTTAACTAGGAAGGTATTTCTCAGCACAGTTCTTCTAGCACAAGTCATCTTCTCTAGATCATCGTCACTAGATAATCGTCATCGAGTCATCATCATTGTCACTGCTGCTGCTATCTCAATCAATCTCTGAATCTACTCGTCATAGGAAGTTCTACAGAGCCAGTCCTTTTTCATACTGGATGTTGGCCCACCACCTGCAGGTCTTCATCATCACTGGCCATACTGTGGAATCCTCAGGACTTTTACGTGCGTCACAAAAACTCGCAAGAGCATCCCAGGCTGTTACGAGCACACAGCTCTACCTATAGGATCTCCCAGGGCAACGAATTACATGTGACCTCACCACAAAACCTCGCAAGAGCATCCCAGGCTGTTACGAGCACACAGCTCTACCTATAGGATCTCCCAGGGCAACGAATTACATGTGGTCATGGCAAAACCTCACAAGAGCATCCCAGGACTGATTACGGGCACACAGCCCAACCTATCGGATCTCCCAGGGAAACGAATTACATGCCATAGGACAAAACCTCGCAAGAGCATCTGCCAGATATCCCAGGGCAAGGAATTACATGCCATAGGCAAAACCTCGCAAGACTATCTGCAGATCTCCCAGGGCAACGAATTACATGTCCTCCCAAAGCAAAACCTCGAAAGAGCATTTGCCAGATGTCCCAGGGCAACGAATTACATGCCATAGGCAAAACCTCGCAAGACCATCTGCAAATCTCCCAGGGCAACGAATTACATGCTCATCTGCACAACCTGATCCACGGCCACAGAGTATTGGCCTGATACTCACCATACATCATCCTGATGTATCCATGATCATCCTGATCATCATCACTGCAACGTCCTGCTGCATGTCATCTGGAGCAACATCCTGAAGCTCGTCATCTATGATCATCCTAATCATCATCACTGCAACGTCCTGCTGCATGTCATCTGGAGCAACATCCTGAAGCTCATCATCTATGATCATCCTGATCATCACTGCAACATCCTGCTGCATGTCATCTGGAGCAACATCCTGAAGCTCGTCATCTATGATCATCCTGATCATCATCACTGCAACGTCCTGCTGCATGTCATCTGGAGCAACATCCTAAAGCTCGTCATCTATGATCATCCTGATCATCACTGCAACATCCTGCTGCATGTCATCTGGAGCAACATCCTGAAGCTCGTCATCTACGATCATCCTGATCATCAATGCAACATCCTGCTGCATACCAAGTATCTACCTGATACATATCATCATACATGATCCTCCTGATCATCAATGCAACATCCTGCTGCATGCCAAGTATCTACCTGATACATATCATCATACATGATCCTCCTGATCATCAATGTATCCACCTGATACAAATACAAAACATATGATATATATCACCATACATGATCCACCTGATCATACAATGTATCCACCTGATACATATACAGATACATGGTCCAAGCATCCAACATGATGCATATAAAATACATACACATGATCCAACTGATCATATCCAGCATCCAACATGATGCGTATAAAATACATAAAATGATCCAACTGATCATATCCAACATCCAACATGATGCGTACATACATACATAAAATGATCCAACTGATCATATCCAGCATCCAACATGATGCGTACATACATACATAAAATGATCTAACTGATCATATCAAGCAGAAACTAGAACATCATCCTGATGTTCATCATCCAGCGCTTACATCCTCCTTCCAACATGCTTGGAATGGCTTCAGCAGATGTGTCCATCACTTCTTCCTCGAAGTGTCCTCGATCTGAATAACGCCAAGCCTCTCTCTGAAGTACTCGAACTTCACCCTGGCTAGTGGCTTCGTCAGCACATCTGCAATCTTCTCGTCCGTCGCAACATACAGGAGCTTCACAGCTCCTCTCTGCACCATATCCCTGATATAGTGGTATTTGATCTCTATGTGTTTCGACCTGTCATGAAACACTGGGTTCTCGGACAGCTTCACACAACTCTGGTTATCACAGAAGATACCAGTAGCCTCCAACGGGAGATCAAATAACTCAGACAGTAGCTTCCGTAGCCATACTGCCTCACAACTAGCTGAACAGGCTGCAACATACTCTGCCTCAACTGTACTCAGTGCTACGCAGGACTGCTTCCTACTAAACCAAGAGATCACACCTGATCCCATACTGAAGCAGCACCCAGATCTTCTCTTCCTATCTGCAGCACTGCCAGCCCAATCTGAATCAACATAACCCTGTAGGTTAAAATTTTGATTCACCTCATCCCTGAGCCCATAATCCACTGTACCCTTCAGGTACCTTAGATAATGCTTTACAGCAACCAGGTGAACACTCCTCGGATCTGTCAGGAACTGGCTTAATGTGTTCACAGCAAAGCAAATGTCTGGTCTCGTGTTCATCAGGTACATCAAGGACCCAATCATCTGGCGATCAACTGGCTCAGATGAAGCATCACATAGAAGCTTCAGATTCGATGCCATAGGTGTGGCCATGGCCTTGCAATCCATCATCCCGAACCTCTTCAGGATCTCTACTGCATACTTCCCTTGTCCAAGGAAGATTCCTTCTCTCTGCCACACCTCCATGCCAAAAACAAATAGTGCATCATCACCAAGTTCCTCAACTCGAACTCGGCAGCAAGCTTCCGCTGTGTGTCGGCAATCAATCTATCCTCACCTGATACAAACAGGTCATCCAAATAGTAGTATCGCTGGATTTCCTTCCTCAACCTTGTAGAAAAGGTTGGAGTCCGCTTTATTCTTGGTAAAGCCCAAACTGGATAGAAAGCTGTCTATCCTACCATAGCAAGTTCTGCACACATATATGACTACACCATGCTGTCTTGAAATCCATTTGGTGCATCTTCTATTTCATCACTTTTGTATTTCTCAATGCTGCCATCTGCCATATGCTTGATCTGATAGTTCCATATGGAAGTCATAACAAACTTCCCTTCAGGTCTTGGGATTACATCCCAAACATCATTCTTCATGATCGACGGATCATGGCATTCCATTTCTTCATCCCAGATCCTAGGAACTTCAATATCTTCAATA
The DNA here is from genome assembly GCA_027924585.1 of Larix kaempferi. NCBI lineage: Eukaryota > Viridiplantae > Streptophyta > Pinopsida > Pinales > Pinaceae > Larix > Larix kaempferi. Next base: position 29,874 of record BSBM01002017.1, read on the forward strand.
GATATCTTTGTTGCTGGAACAAATGTTGTAGTCCTTTTTGTAGGTGAAGATATATGGTCTTTCCTACAAAACAGGTTAAATTGCATGATTAGAAACATCTCATAATTTTCAGAACAAATTCTTACACATAAAGAAATATGTTATACAGTCATGCATTTATCTTAGCCAATGCTTCAATACAACATTTATCCATATTTCGTAACTTTCTAGATGCCTTCCAATCTCTACCAGAACATTGTTAAGAGTGTGCACAACTCCCAACATGTTAGCAAAGAGGTTTCATTCTAGATAAGTAGCAATGGAATGTTGTACAATGCCATAGGCCACTTACCCATGTATATTAGTAGTATACTGTTCATCAATGCAACTATTCTAATATGCACAATACATATCCTAAGTCTAGGAACATGAGCATATACATCTTTGAACAATTTTAGTTAAACAAACAAATATGCAAGAAATGATGATTAAAATACTTATCTTTCTTTGTTCGTTGGGTGGACTCCCTCTGAGTCTTTGCTTCCTTGCAGGAGCTGCTAGAGTCCTAATCTGAAGTAGCTTCTTCTACACCTTTCTATTGTGGAATGTAGAGAGATGGTCAACTCCCTCTGAATATCTGCATCCTTGCAGAAACTACTGAAGTGTGCTCCTTTGATTTATTGCAGGAACAACTGGAGTGTGCTCCCTCTTGATCTTTGCTTCCTGGATTACTTGTTCTTTAACTCATATTCATCCTTGGTCCCTATGCATGCTTATTAGTATCATGATTGAGTTATCCTTGTGATCTCATATAAAATCATACATTCATTAGTATAATATTAAAACACAATAATCTCAAGCATGTATAGTTATGATCATTTCAAACAGAAAATAATAAGCATTATCATTCAAGGTTTATGTAGGATTCTTAGGGTTAGTCAAATCATAAGAAACATAACATGTCTAAACCTGTAATTACTCAAACCTATGACTCTTCAGATTAGTTGAATCATCAATCAAGATGAGAGATATAAAATGCATAAAACCTGTGATTATTCAAACCTATACCATCATGATTCTTCTGGTTAGTCATATCATCAATTATGGTAAGAAACATAATATGCATACAATCATGATTATTCAAACCTATGACTCTTCAGGAATAATCATTATCAACAACAGTATAAGATTCTAACACAAGGTAGGATTCTATCTTGATATAGGAAAAACATACCTGGATTAGCATGCTAGCTAGTTATGTCTAACATACCCGTATAATGTCTTTTGGTTATCTTCAATGACTTGTGCTAGTAACCTGCATGTCTCAATGGTTAGCCATTATAAAACCAAGTTATCCATACCTCGTAAATGGATCTTCTATGAGATCCATGACAATGGATGAGTCTTTATCCTCATGTCACCATGATCATATGTTCTTGAACTGGAACATGATTTGTCTTTCTTGGTGTACCTTTCATGTTAGTAGACAACATAAACCTCATACAACACCATAATACATTAGTACAATCATAAGTGTCAACACCCTAAATAATGAATATCTTCTATCATGCATTCATAATTTTGTTAAGGTGATACGACAAATCTAAAAACAAAATTGTACTTAACTGTAATAACATGAATACAAACATTACCATAAACGTAATCATGGAAAAATATCAAAACATACCTCGATGAGTCATACCTGTCGAGATCGCTTGTAATCTTCTTATGTAAGGCCTTAGCCTCATCTCCCTCTGAAACAGGAACTTCTTCACCTATGTAGGTGACCAATCCATCTTCTTCTAGGATTAACCCAATCCACTTGATGTGCAAGAACTGGACCTGGAGCTGGATATGGGTTTGTCAGAGAAACCCCCAAAATTCAAACTTTGAATTTCAAACTTCCGAAAGGATAGAAATATGCGCCTTGATGAGCTGATCAAATTGGTATATTCATAATTTGAAAACTGCAAAGTTTCACTCCTCAATTTTGCCTTTGAAACTTCCGGATTCACTGGACGTGACCTTGAACTGGGGTTTGATGAATCCCACTCTTTTTCCCAATCAAAAGGTTTGATCCAAAGCTCTAAGCTTCTATTTTTCTGAGGAGCTTCCAGCCGTGGTCTCAGATTTCAAAAATTCCCATTTTTACAGAAGCCCTAATTTTCCACTTTCCTGACCAAAGTCCCGAACTAGGGTCTGATCAAGCCCGGCCTTCTGCCCAACAAAAAATTCTGATTTTGGTCTCTAAATTTTTATTTTGATGAGTAGCATTCAGCCGTGGTCTCCGATTACAAAAATTCCAACTTTCTTCAAAGCCCTAAATTCCGGAAGCCATGAATGAAGGTACCAAAAAATAATTCTGTTTTGACAGAAATATGTACCTGATTGTTTCTGGTGTAACTCTGAAATTTTTGATCCACAGGGTCTGAAAAAGTTTCCTGAGATAGCCTGACCTGTTAGCTTTCCATCCTGATAGGTCTGACCTCAATTGGATTTTCTGAGAGAGAGTTATGCCAAATGTCGCAACGTGACCTGTTTTGGGATAAGACAGAAGAGAGAACTTGTACGGCGTGCCACGTGTCACTGTTTCAACTTCGGCCTCTGAAAAAGTTTTTTGAGATAGCTCGGCCTGTTATCTTTCCATACTGATAGGTCTGACCTCAATTGGACTCTCTGCGAGAGAGTTATGCCAAGTGTCGCAACGTGACCTGTTTATGGGATAATACAGGAGAGCGAAATTGTACGGCATGCCACGTCTCACTGGTTCAACTTCGGCCTCTGAAAAAGTTTTCTGAGATAGTACAGACTGTGTACTACCTGTCACTTTTTACGAAATTTCATTTGGAGCTTCCTAGCCCAAGATATGACCTTTTTCCCAAGGTCACCTGATTTTGACTCAGATCTGGAAGAGGCAGAAACCCTATATTGTACAGATCATAAATCACAAAGTACAACGAATTAGAGGTTGTCCTTTGGAAACAAGGTACCTGGAGATCTTAGCTGCGTCCTGTAACAATTTTAGATCCGAAAACTTCTCCAAAACGGATTTATAGCGAAAGTGCTACGATGACTGGTTTTTGCTATATCAAGCCCTAGCATCGTAAGTGCAACAAGTGTCATACATGCCATATCATGCCTTCTTTCAGGCTAGCTCTGATACCATGTTAAATTTTTTGAATTTACTTCAATATGATCTAGGATCTTAACTGAGAGAACAACATGTACAGCATATCTACAACATATCAATCATGGAGACAATAATGCAAGCACACAAGAGACACAAAGATTTACTTGGGGAAAACCATAAAGGTGAAAAACCCCAATAAATTCCTCAGAGATAGATAGAGCAATGATACAACCAACCAAGAGATAGACATAACCTAGCAGCAGATCCTCCTCCTCCATAAGTGCACCTCTCCTCCTTGAGAGCATGTGTGAGAAGTGAGTGAGCAAATAGAGTGCCTCCCGCACTCTATTTATACTTGACTTGACTTGCCTTTTTACCTAACTCATGTAGGCTCGAACTTAACCACATAATATAATGCTGACTGGGCCAACCCCCAATAGGGTGGTCTAATAACCCTTTGACCCACATGGCCGACCCCCCCAATAGGGTGGTCTAATAACCCTTCGACCCACATGACTTATACAGGGCCGACCCCAACAAGGTGGTCTAATAACCCATCAAGTATAAGTTACGACACTTACAATATAAATGACGACACTTCCTTATAGAGGAATAATACCATCTCTATAGGAATACAATATACATATATTTGAAATACATTCCGAAGTTACATATACATCAACACCCACTAGGGGACTTAAACACCCCATACGACTGACTCTGGGCCAACCCCACTAGGGAATTCTAATAACCCAAGTTACCACATTCCAACGGAGGAATAAACATCTCCGGATATACAATAATGTCCCTGCAGAGGAATGAAACATCTCCAGATATACAGTAATGTCCCTGCAGAGGAATGAAACATCTCTGGATAAAGTACAAATAGAATATTCTTAGAAGTTACAATATTTCAACAGTCCCCCTTAACTAGAAGGATATTCTAACAACATCTGTAGGAGCAAGGAGTCATCAAGTACATGATACATGATACATCTATAAATCATTGGAATCTTTCTTCATTAGTAACTCAAACAATTACTGGAACATCTTCAAGATCTTCAATACTGGAACATCAACATCTGGATCTTCCGATCAACAACATCACCTGGATCTCTCAATCAACATCATCTACATCTGGATCTCTCTATCAATAGTATCAACATCTATATCTCTTGATCAACAACCTCATCGTCTGGGTCTCTTGATTCAACAGCATCTGCAACACACATGACCCAATTATGGGATGGTCAATCCCTATCAATTTAGGACATAAGTCCAAGGAGGATGCAATCCTGATCCACTTACGAGATGATCAATCCCTATAATTTTAAGACACCACAACATGTCTATGGATGATCTAATCCAGATCTACTTACAAGATGATCAAGACTTATCACTTTAGGACATAAGTCCAAGGAGGAGGCAATCCTATCATGTACATTTTGAACCAAAGGTTGAGGGATGATGCAATCCTATTACATACTTTTTGAACCAAATGTTCAAGGATGATGGAATCCTATAACGTACGTTTTGAAACAAACGTTCAGGTATGATGCAATGATATCACGTACATTTTGAACCAAATGGTCAGGGATGATGCAATCCTATCACGTACATTTTGAACCAAATGTTCAGGGATGATGCAATCCTATCATGTACATTTTGAACCAAACATTTAGGGATGATGCAATCCTATCATGTACATTTTGAACCAAACGTTCAGGGATGATGCAATCCTATCACATACATTTTGAACCAACCGTTTAGGGATGATGCAATCCCATCACACACATTTTGAACCAACCATTCATGGATGATGCAATCCTATCACGTACATTTTGAACCAACCATTCAGGGATGATGCAATCCCATCACGTACATTTTGAAGCAAATGTTCAGGGATGATGCAATCCTATCACGCCCGTTTTGAACCAACTGTTTAGGGATGATGCAATCCCACCACTTACAGGATGTTTAATCCTAATCTCTTTAGGACATAAATTCCAGGGAGGATACATTCCACTCATCCACTTAGAAAAAGTCTAAGGACCATACATCGACCTCATCGTTGGTATCATCGACCTCATCATTTGTGTCATCGACACAGGTATCCTCATCATCGATACAAGTATACTCATCATTGATACAGGTATCCTCATCATCGATACAAGTATCCTTATCATTGATACAAGTATCCTCATCATCGATACAAGTATCCTCATTATCAATACAGGTATCCTCATCATCGACCTTACTGTCGGTACATGAAACCTCATCATCGATACAGGTATCCTCATCTTCAACCTTGTAGCAGAGGTTGAAATCTGCATCACCCATGGTCATCATTAAGCTCATCAAATGACTATCAATCCTGGGTACCCGTACAGAGATTTCTTCAATTGAATCCTGGGAGTTTTCGCGATTTGCACTTCTTCTTCAATTACACCATTAAGAGAACGGTCTTATCTAGCCGCTTGGAGCAAACATCTCGTCATGATCCTCTTCCTCTTTCTAAGAGAATCTTCTAGCCATGAGCCTTCTATAGTATGTTTGATTTGTAAGTCTTCTTGTTGAACATCCATCACTTGTTCGGCGTTCATCATTCTTCATGATGTTTCCTACAAATCAAAGTTAATTACATGATTAGTAATACTTCATAATCATCAAATCATGTTGACATGATAACCTATTATACATACTAATATGATTCACATAGTTATGAAACTATCTTGACCAATATTTTGGCACAACACTTTTCCATATCCTGTATGCATATAGTGGCTATCTAGATGCCTTCCATCTCTACTAGAACATACTATCAAGAGTGTTCATAGCTCTCAGCATGTTAGCAAAGAGGTTTCATTCTAGAAAAGCAACAATGGAGTGTTTTTCCAACTTACCCATCATATGCATATAACTATTACGAGCAATATCATTGACTATTTAGAGATTCAAGAAGTAATTCAAATAACAACTCAAATACTTATCTTTTATGTTTGTGTGTTTGCCACTCGCTTGATCTCTATTTTCCCTTTATGATAGCATCATGATTATATGTCTTTGAAATTATATCCATCATGGACCACTATGCATGCTTAAAACACCAATTTCATTAAACTTGGACTTATTCTAGGCCAAGTCACTTTGAAGATGGGTCAAAAACAACCTTTCTAAACTCGAAAATCAAGCAAAATCTGGTTCCAAAAGTGCCAAATCCAGGTTCCAAAAGTGCCAAAAATGGTTCCAAAAGTGCCAAAACCGGTTATGAAAGTGCCAAAACCGATTCCAAAAGTGCCAAAACCAATTCCGAAAGTGTCAAATCAAGGTTCCAAAAGTGACAAAACCGGTTCCTAAAGAGCCAAAACTGGTTCCAAAAGTGCCAAATCCGGTTTCAAAAGTGACCAAACTAGTTCCGAAACTGCCAAATCTGTTTCCAAAAGTGCCAAATCCAGGTTCCAAAACCATACTTTTTATTTTCATATAGCCAATTTTGAAATTGGTTTTTGCAGTGTTCCGATATGATAATTATGACGGTCATTTGAAGTTGTAAAAAATATACAATTTATCAAATGAATCGGTGTCTGCATAAATGATGGTCATTTGAAGTTGAGTTCCATTAACCAACACCCCATTTTGAATGAGGATCGAGATAAATGAATGAAGTCTCGGCCGATCCTTCTTCTTCCCACTATTATTTTCATAATAGTTCTAAACTGCAAGAAAGGTGGCTCAATCCTTGTTGTATTGACCATTGTGGATACAGGTGAATTGTCGGATATTGGTGTTCACAATTATTTACTAAAAGAAGGGGTGCCCGATCCTTCTTGTCGCCATTCCAGAGAAATATTGTTTAGATGTTATAAACTAGGCAATTTCCCGATCCCTACCATATACTGCAGATGTTGGTAGTGGGGAATTGCCATCCCAACCTTCGTAGATTAAATATTTTTTCATTGCTCTTCTAAATAAAGGGTCGGCCGACCCTTGTTGTGGTTAGTATTTTTGCAGTCTTCACCATTCAGGATATACATGAATTGACAGCCTATACTTCATAGGTTGAATATTTGCACAATTCCCTCATAAATGAAGGGGTGGTCGACCCTTCTTCTGCCCAATATTATTTTCATACTAGTTCTAGACTGCAAGAAGGCTTGTCCAATCCTTCTTGTGTTCACCATTCTAGATACAGGTGAATTGTTGGATATTCATATCCACAATTGTCTACTAAATGAAGGGTCAACTGACCTTTCTTGTGATATGTATTTTCCCAGTCTTGACCATTTTGGTTATACATGAATTGATCTCTATTTTGGTAGGCCAAAATCCCACACGTGTGAGCCTCAAAGAGAGAACTAACACCATAGGAAGTGATGACATGGCATGTATGATGACATGGAATGTGTGATGAGGCTGGAAAGACACATGATGGTGTTTTGGTGCTATCATTAAGCTAGTGTCTCAATTTGACATCATTCTGGAAAATTATGACAAGTTTGTGAAAATTTGGAAATTGACAAAGTATGGAAAAAGTAGAAAAAACTGCTACGAGAGAATGCCTGCCATAATTCATGGTTTGAGAAAAATGCACACACCATCATATCATGCTATAGCTTGTTGAAGTGGCTATCTAGTCATGGTCTCATTTTTCCCTAGGTATGGTAGCTCTCTCGTGCTGACTGTGGAAGCAATCTACCGCTCTTGTTACCTTGCGGAGCAACTCACTGAAGTGCAAGGTCACACCAACTGTGTACCTCTGCATGGGCCTCAGTAACTCATGCACTGCTGCATCTGGGATGCCCAATGTCAACTTGGTAAGGTTCTCATAAACGTCCTCCATCTCCATGATGGCATCGTGCATGGCTGGGGTTACTGGTGGTGCCTCTCCTCTCCTCGTGAGAAGCAAAACTCCCACTCACCATGAAGGGCCCACATCTGCACATACATGTTGTTAACTCATCAACACTAAACAAATTTATTTTTATAAATACACAGAATGAAAAAGTACAAGGGTCATTGATCTTACCAATGTCTCCCCATACTACTCCCTTAGGAAGTATGAGGTTTGGGTCCTCCCTAAAGTCCGTACCATTGTACAGATAGTCCTCAATCATGAGTAGTTGTCCCTCCTTCTAGGTGAAGAATCCGGAACCATACCTAATGATCAGACCCCCGCCACCATGGTGGGCCATCACCTCTGTCCATCGGGCCATGTGTGGATGCTTGGGATCCCTGTCATCCAAAGTCACCTGCGGGCGCAAGAGGGGAACCCACTCAAACAAGATGATATCACTACCAATCCATACCCGAACTACTTGAGTTCACCGCACCGACACTTGGTTAGCTGAGCTCTAAGGTTGGTGAGAAGTTCCTCACACTAGTTGAACACCTTTGTAGACATACAGTCCTATGCATACAACAATTGGGACTTCGTATTCAAGTGAGCCACTTGGCTCCTTGCTATCTGCACTATGGTGAAGAGTACAACACGCAATGGATGATCTCGCACATCTTTGATGGGAATTTTCCTACTAGAGGCACAGGCATGTAGAGTATAGTGTTGGGAAATCAAGTCATCTACCTTCCGATCACTCCCTCATGATCCGGTGAGCAATACATTATCCCCTATCCGGGATAATCCTGTCAAGAAATAGATGTCATCAACATATATAGTCAATATATGCTCTTCGATCATGAAGTACTACTGTGCTGCATCCCAACTCTGAAGCATATGCTCTAGTAGTGGGACTTGCACCCTCATGCCCTGGACCTGGAAGAACTTCAGTAGCCCACAGTTCCTCAATGCCTCCACACACATGGTATCATTTGCTGCTTTCACATATTCCACCTCATGTTCATGCTCGCACCATTCTAGAACCATGGTGGCGGTGACAAACCTGTCAAAGGAGCATTTGAAAACCATTAGACCTCACGCAAACCATTAAAAGTTTTTCTTGTCGCTTGGTTTTGATTTCTGGGATGGACTTTTCCATTGTCGCACCCCATCTTTGCAGATAAGGTGACATCATTGCAAGGTACCCTTGCAAGTTTTTTGATGACCCAGGTTCGTCGCAGTTCTCGTAAGGGAGACCTATGATGACCTCAGGGCGTAAAAACCCCTCACAAATCAACCCCAAAAACCTAAAAAATTGAAAAAATTTGAAATTCTAAACCACTAGAAATATGCTGGATGAGATTTAGGGTTACCTGCTCCGAATGATTCGTGAAATGATCACTTGTAGCTCCGACAATTATCGAATGAAATTTTGCTCCAAATGGCACTTTCTTCTCCCCAATTTGGTAAATAAACAATGATAACTATATTTGGTCATTTTTTCTATTTTATAAAAAAAAAGGGAATATTCTTTTTCAAATTTAGATGCTCTATGGGTTATTTGCTATAGTTTGGATCATTTTTACTGCATTTGAATGCTCGGTTGACTATTTGACCTATTTTTCAAGCATGCAAGAGATGTTAAGTGTTTTATTTGTGCCGTTTCACATCGTAGTGATCATCTCAGGTATGAATAACCCCTTGAATGTTTTGTGGTTATTTTTCATTCGTTAGATTTAAATTATTTAATGATGATGAGGTTACTCTTTTTTCATTCTCGTGCTCTTAAAACCATGAGAAGAAGTCACCGAGAAATGATTGATCACTTTTCCAGACTCATTAAAATCCTATGGAAAAGGAACCCCCCGGAGTCTATCTTTAAGCTATTTTCAGGCTCTCGAAATACGAAAAGATTGCCAAGCGAACTTGTTGCATTCATGCTTGTTAAAGAATTTGAATGGTCATCTCCCTGGTGATAGTTTACCCCTTTTTTGGACCGGGGGGCACTACTTATGAAAAAGGTATACTCCTATCGATCATGACTGGAAGAGTCCTCTCTCGCGTTGTTTACTCTTTTTCGGGCGATGAGGCTAACTTTACGAAAAAGGACCATTGGAGTCTTCTTTAGTTCTGTTTAGACTCTCTAAACATGAAATGATGACCGAGTTTACCGTCTATGGACTCGTTAAACTTTCACATTGAAGGGCCCGTCATGGGATGAACCCCTCCTCTCCTAGGTTCAAAAAATATTTGCGATTGGACTCATCTATGAGATGAGCTATACTGAGCATCTATTTACCCTCATCAAGCTCGTAAAAAGAACATGAGGCACTCATCAGTCATGATGGGGAAAAAGGAAAGCTTTTATATTACACCTTTATCAGTGGCAATACCTAGTCATTCTTGAACATGGCACTCATTTTCATTTGCATACAGTACTTGGGTTATCCATTTTTCCTCGATTTTTACTCACTTCCTAAGTCTTGTTACTCCTTTGGATCATCTGAAGAATACTTCCACCATTGGTTGCATTAGGAGTTAGTGTCATACTCGTGATGTCAATACTGCCAAGTCATGCCATGCCCATGTTCAATATACTTTCACTATTCATTATCTGTAGTCATTACACCTTCCATCGTGTTGGTCTACTCTAAGTCATTCTTGCATGTTACTATACCATCCGATCTACTTCAAAAAATCATTTGTGGTGTTTTGTGTTGATGATGGGGGATTCATCATGGCCCTCCTTCAACGGGTTCATCCTTGTTGACTTCAACACATCATCCAAGGATTGAATCTAGAAACCAACCAAGTACCTTGGCCCTGCATGCCCCCATGGAAGGCTACCTCTCTTTCAACATGAGTGTACATCATTGACTCTTGATTGAAAGATTTCATCTGGAGTTCGACTTCAACGCATTTATTCATGCTTGATGATATGTACTATGATACCTTTGAGATCATTGACATAAATCGTGATTTCCCTCACGCTTGTTAACAGTATACATCAATGACCGGTAATCAAGTGGTTTCCACCATGTTCAACATCAAGGCATTTGTAATCACATGGATAGATTCGTATCATTGCGAGTTCAACTTGAAGACCCTAGGGAGTCATGTTTTACCTAGGTTGCGATGGAGATTTTTTTGAGTCATATCACATGGATCCACATTTCTATTGGTCGTGGATGTGTTATCATCTCATCATGGATCTACACTTGTGTCTAGTAGACATGATTGTGTTTAGTCAGTCATTACTACCATGGATCTGCAATGTATTGGTCGGTAGTCATGTTGTACGTCATATGAGACCGTGTACTCAAGGTCAGTTGTCCTACAGCAACATCCTTCGTCTAATGAGCCACTGCCATTCATTCTTTCAAATCATTTCACTTGTCCAGTTTTCAAACAACTTCATGCTTTGGGGGGGATTCTGTTACACCTAAATCTTACCATCATGATACTCAGTGTAAACATCCCTAAAGTTTCCTTGACTAAGTCATCAACTTGGAAGAGATACAAACCTTTGATTGCTACGTTTTGAGAGGTTGTCGCAGGTTGTCTTAATGCAGCATGCGACGTTGCAGGTTTTCCTCTTGCAACCTGTGACGATGTCAGTTAATTGACTAAAATTGCACCTTCGAGCCCGTTCTCGAAAATTCATGATGTGGATCCCTATCCCTATACTTTAGGGGAGCTAGAATTCAGTTCCTAGCCTTTGGGTGAGATCCCCTATCTCTCTCCTACCATATCTCAACCTATCCTATCCACTTACTCTTATATAAGTGAAGCTCACTCCCATTCCAAGTGGAGGAAGTCTATGGTATCTACATGCTAGTGAAATTATCTTAGGAGAGATCTCTACTCATCCCTTGAGAGATCCATCATCCCTTTGCAGGATTTGGCATTGGCTTTATTGGAGGAGGATTACTACTTAAGTCATTAGTTATAATCTCTTCATCCTATGTATTTCCATTTTAATACAGTTATATAAATGCTTTCCACCAAATCTTATTGCATTAATGATATTTTGTGTGGTTTGCTTGCTTAACTTCTTATTTAGATCTATTATTGTGTAGGTGCATTTTCCTGCTTGTTTTGTTGTGTTGTCTTGACAGGTTTTGCAGCTGAGATCTGAAGACCATCAAGCTCGGAGCAACATTCAAGGAGAAAGGATGAATGATCTAAAAGTTAAGACACCTATTTCTCAATCTCTAATCAGATCTAGGAGAGTTATTTATGTTCTATCTCTATTTGTTCTAGACTCACGCTGAGCTATGGTATCTACATGCTGGTGAAATTAGCTTAGGAGAGATCTCTACTCATCCCTTGAGAGATCCATCATCCCTTTGGAGGCTTTGGCATTGGCTTGATTGGAGGAGGATTGCTACGTTAAGTCATTGGTTGTAATCTCTTCATCCCATGTATTTCCATTTTAATACAGTAATATAAATGTTTTCCACCAAATCTCATTGCATTAATGATATTTTGTGTAGTTTGCCTTCTTAACTGCTTACTTAAATCTATTATTATGTAGGTGCATTTTACTGCTTGTTTTGTTGTGTTGTCTTGATAGGTTTTGTAGTTGATATCTGAATACCATCAAGCTCGGAGCAACATTCAAGGAGAAAGGATCAGGGATCTAAAAGGTAAGAATATACTCGATCTCTAATCAGATCTAGGAGAGTTATTTATATTTTGTCTCTATTTGTTCTAGACTCACATTGAGCTAGGGAAATTAGGCCTCGAGTTTGCTCTTGGTAGATTGTCTATCAAGCAAACATCCTGTTCTTTGTCAACTCAACCCTTGCAATCAGCCTATTACAATGAACACTAACTCGAATTGTGCAAGCTTTGTCATAAAAATTTATCTCATACCCATTCTCCATTAGTTTTCCAATACTCATCAAATTACATTTCATTCCAGGAACAAGATAGACATATTTCACATTCTTCTTCTCACCATTCTTTGTCAAAACATTTATTATTCCTTTTCCTTTGACAAAGACTCTACTATCTATTCCAATATTTACTTCTGATTGAACAGAACTATCCAAACAACCAAACAACTCTTGATCTCTAGTCACTTGGTTGCTACAACTATTGTCCCAAAACCATACATATTTTGGACTCTCTGTTTCGCAGACAATCTACCGAGAGCAGACTCAACACCTCATCTCCCTCGCTTAACATAACTCTAGAACAAATAGGATAGAACATAAAATACTTTCCTAGATAATATAGAAATGCAAATGAAAGAGTAGATCGTTTACCTTAGATTTGTAGATCTCTTTCTCTTCTATTGATCCAATGCTTCAGCGCTGCCAGATTGCAAGTAGCTAGACCCTGTTGAACATATAACAGACCACGAGAAGTGAAAGCATATATCTCATATGATAGATCTAAGTTAACAGTTAAGGAGGAAAACTCTAAACATCATCAAGGAGACAACATTTATGGAAAGCAATTATATTAACTGTATTGAAGAGTGAGGAGTAAAATAGAAAAGAGGATTACAACCATAGCCTTAACATTGCAAGCTCCTTCCAACAAGCCATGCCAAAGCTCCTAGAGAGAAGTGAATGTTCCTCAAGCTAATGTGCCAGATCTATTGGGCTTGATTTCACCAACATAAGAGTACCATAGACTTCCTCCCTTAGGATGGGAGTGAGATTCATTTAAATAGGAATAAGTGGATAGGATATGGATATGATAGGTTGAGATATGATAAGAGAGGCTTAAGGGATCCTTCCAAGGTGTTAAGAATTGAGTGCCAGCTCTCCCAAGAGGTTAGGGATAAGGTCCAAGTCAACAAGCTTCGAGAAGGGGCTTGAAGGGCTATTTTGTCTATTAACTGAGATCGATGCACCCTGATATAGAGCAAGCTACGATGTCGCATTCTGCATGAGTCCAACCTATGACAACCTCTCAAAATCTAGTACAAATGGGTACAAATCCTTCCAGGTCAATCACTCAGTCAAGTGTTAACACCCAAAAAGTGCTCACTACCTCATCTACCCCATTACATGACTCATTTGTCCATATCTCCTACTATATAAGCCTCCAAAAGGCCAAAAAATCCCTTTTTCCCCCAAAATAATCCAAAATTCCTCCAAAATAGCAACAACCCTCTAAAAAGGGAATAAAAAATACAAAAAAGAGGAAAAAGAGGGAAAAATGAGGTAAAAACCCTATACAGCTGACCTAAACCATATGGTTCCCAAAACCATGGGCCAACACTCGACCACTAAAAACCTATAAATAGGTGATGGAGGCCCCTCATTTCATATCCACAGTCAATACACCCTTACTCTGCCAAAATCACTCTTGAAACCCTAGCTCACCCTTGAGCTACTTTCACACTTGAGTGCCCCTTTGGCCCATTTCCAACCCTTTGGAGAAAGAGAAAGGAGCAAAGATGGAAGTTTGGAAGCAACCCTCCTGGACTGCTGCAAGAGCTTCACCAACCTCTACACTTGTGGTAATCTTTAATACAAAAAGAGAAATCTTTTGCCATATTTTCATGTTTTATTATTTATGTTAATGCTCATGCTAGGTTAAATTTCATATTGTTTTAGTGCTTTAATTTACTGTTTATTGAACTGCTACTAAGGAGTCCCTTCTCCTTAGTAGTTGCTCATTTGCACAAGCTCGGGTGAAAACTCTAGCTACACAAGGATCAACTGACTAGGGTTGGATTACCAAATGAAGACTATGTTAGGCATAATGAGATTTAAATTGTCTTACAACTAGTACAAGACATGAGCAATAAAAATATTTCTTATGAACAGAAAAGTACAAATCCCATTCCTAATGTTGAATCTTCAAATAAAGGGACTTTTAGAAACATTAATAACTGTCAACCTAAAGCAATTATGTCAAGGGCTTGATGTAATTTTTGCAAGGAAAATCATAAAGAGGATACTTGTGAGGTCAACATAATAGAAAAAGATAATTTTTTTGGGAAAAATCCTGACTCTACCGCAACAACTCTTGATTGGACTCCCAAAGAAGATTGCATGGCTATTCTTTGGGTTTTTTCTCAAAAAATAAATTCTCTATTTGGTCATTTTTAGTCTGTAATATCGCTTATATTTACATAAAATATATTTTTTTATCATAATATTTGCCAAAATTCATAAGTTTTAGTAGTAAATTGTATGTTTCAAATTTAATATTCGCCCACCTATCTATATATATTTGTTTTTGAATCCAAAATAATCACCTATAATACTATACATAAGTATAATATTAGAATCCTTAAAAATACGTTGGTTACCACTAGGAATAAATTTTACAATAATAAAAGTGATTCTTCTAAAATTCCTTCTTCTCAAGTCTCATGTCCCCAACATCCTACTCCATCATTGAATTTAAATAATCCAATTTATGAAAATCAAAATTTCAATTTACCTTCTTCTAATTTCAATATTTTAAGACAATTAGATACCATTAAAGCTGATGCAACCTTGCTGGATATGATTACTGTTCTTGAACAAGAAAATCATCTTAAATATTTTAGGGAAAGATTCCTACTGTGGCCAACTTGTTTGAAAAAGAACAAGAAGAGGATTCAAATGTAAATAAGCTAATTGTATATAATCCTAGGGGTAATCTTATAAACCCTCCCTTCTATCTTTTGGTAAAAATTGATGATAAGATTGCAGATTGTTGTCATGTAAATGGTGGGTGTGGTCCTAATGTGATGCCTAAAAAAATAATGGAAGAACTAGGTTTATCCTGCACTAATAAGTACTCAAGAAATCCATTGTCCTATAATATCCAATAACAAGCTACAATGGGAGAAATCACATATCTTACATTATCCTTATGTGCTCATCCTAAAATAAAAACCACCTGTAATATTCAAGTCATTGGCATGCATGTTAGTAATTTCTGAATTATTTTGGGCAGAGATTGGCAAGTTTTGATTGGTGGTTACATATCAAATGATGGGACACATAGGTCACTACCCAAAAATGGGAAAAAAACTTAATTGTTTTGAGAAAAGATATGATATCTCCAAGCATTGAATTTGTTCCTCAACCTCATGTCAATTACATTGAGGAGGATTTAGGAGTATATTCTATTTTCTTAGATGAAGAGGAAAAGCCTATAATACCTATCCCTGAGTTTGAAGATGGAATTTGGCACATGCATTTTCAGGGTGCTTGTTCTAGCGAAGGGAATGAAGTAAGTATAATCTTGATCTCTCCCATTGGAAAAAAATATCAATTTTTAATATAGGCTTGGATTTGTAAAGTTAGTCACAGCAGATCTAATGAACAAATAAATAAGTCACAACAGATGAACATAGAAGATATGGTGCAAAACTGTGCAAAACATGCAGCAGTGCTCTCTATCCCAGAAAGGGTGAATGAATTACAATACAAACTGTCACAATGACAGAGCAATTCGAATTGCCTAAGGAGGTCATTCGAATCACTGAATGGAGTAGCTTGACTCAATCTAGGAGTCCTCATCAATCATCGGTGTTGCTCATCAATCACAACAAACAGTCATCCAGGTGTCAAGCTGAGTCTAACTGATCATAATAAATGTAACTGAAGTGTGTAGCACTGATATAGGATCTGGAGGCTCAGTGGGGGCGCATGGGAGGCTAACTGGAGTCAGAGCAATTCACCTAATCGAACTGGAGGTCAATCGGAGGTGAAACAGTCAGTCAGGAGTGAAATCGGAGTGAAATCAATCAGAATCGGAGCTAACTGAATGTAACTGGAGTGAATCTGCAGTGGTAGGTGAACAAGTGCGCCCTTCTCTGTCAGTAGGTGAGAAGAGGGCGCCTTTCAGCTTAGGAGGGCTAAAACTCTGTGGAAAGTGGCTCCCGGGTGCTAGAAGAAGGTCGATAAGGTGCTGGAGGCATCAAACTGGTGACTGGACTGCATATCCTGAAATAGATCATGCAAGATCCTGAAGTAGATATGTATCCCGAAATAGATGATCCTGAAATAGATATGTATCCCGAAATAGATGATGGATATCCGAACACCCCCCCTCAAGCTAGACTATGATGTGCCAACTAAAATAATGTGGGGCCCTGGTAACTAAGACCAAAGGTCACCCCAATACAATAATCCAAAAAATGCTAAAAAATAAACTAAGTGAGGAAAGAGGGAAAACCCAGTGGGAAGAAAGCCCCCCCTCAAGTCTAAAGCATAATAATGAATCAATCTGTCTCCACCATGATGGAACTCACCCCCAACAGTGAACGGAGGTAAGAGAACTTCTTCTCAGTGAAGCTCTTGGTGAAGATGTCTGCAATTTGCTCATCAGTAGGGCAATATTGCAGAATGATGGTGCGGTCATGCACCAACTGTCGAATGTAATGCATATGAATCTCAATGTGCTTGGTCCTCTGCCGCTGAACTGGATCTGTGGAGATCTTGATAGCACTTTGATTGTCACAAAATAGGACAGTCGAAGTAGTGCCACCAAAACCAAACTCGGAAAGAATACCCTGCAACCAAACTGCCTGAATGCAGGCATTGAATGCCCCTCGATACTCTGCCTCTGCTGAAGAAAGTGCAATGGCTGCTTGCTTTTTGCTGGACCAGCAAATAGCACCATGACCAATCATGAAAACATAACCGGAAGTGGACTTCCGATCAATGCTATCACCTGCCCAATCTGAATCAGTAAAACCAATGAAATCTAGCTCAGAATCTGCAGCATAATGTATGCCAAACTGTCTCGTACCTTGCACATACTGCAAGATCCGCTTGGCTGCTCGCCAATGAAGCTCATGTGGCTGCTGCATATATCTTGACACGGCACTCACGGCATATGAGATATCAGGCCGTGAATGTGTCAAATAAAGTAGTGAACCAATCAACTGTCGATACATACTGCAATCTGCAAGCGGTGTGGAATCTCCCTCCTCAAGACTGATTCCTGAGAGGAATGGGAACGGGGCTGCCTTACATTCAGCCATATTAAACTTCAATAACAGGTCGGAAGCATATTTTTGCTGAGATATAGTGATCCCATCGAAATTTTGAGCTATCTCCAAGCCCAAAAAGTGACTCAGCAAGCCCAAATCGCTCATGTCAAAAGCTAGATTTAAGGCAGTTTTTAGCTTGTTTATTGAAGTAAGTGTGCTACCAGTAATAAGCAGATCATCAACATAAAGTACAATAACAAACAAATTACCTTTAACTCGCTGAATATAGACATTCGGATCAGATTTGCATCTTTGGAAATTCTGAGAAAGAAGGAAGGAGTCCATCTTTGCGTACCAAGCTCTTGGGGCCTGTTTTAACCCGTACAAAGACTTCTTCAATCTACAAACCAATGATGGATCTGATGTATAACCCTCTGGCTGCTGCATATAGACCTCTTCAGCAAGGTCTCCATGTAAAAATGCACTCTTCACATCCATGTGATGCACTTCCCAGTGCTTGGATGCGGCAATAGCTAAAACAAGGCGGATGGAATCCATCTTTGCAACCGGTGCAAAGGTCTCTGTGTAGTCCACTCCTTGGACTTGGGAAAAACCTTTTTCCACCAACCTTGCTTTATATTTTCTGATAGTGCCATCAGCAGCAACTTTAGTACGGTAGACCCATTTACACTTCACTAATTTTCTTCCAGGTGGAAGAGAAACTAGCTCCCATGTATTGTTCTTTTGAAGAGAACTGTACTCTTCATCCATGGCATCTTTCCATCTCGGATCTCGATGGGCTGAATAATATGATTGGGGATCTGAACCAGCCATCAAATAACAAATCTCAGGAAGAAATGGATCAGCAATAGAAAGAGCCATACCTGCCCTTTGAAAGTCTCCTCTTGTTCGTCTCGGATCAGCAGGATTTCCAAGATTCGAACCAGCAGATTGTAGAGTATTTTGGGCCCACTTTGGTAACTGAGGGGGATCTGAATGGTCGGATTCCGAACCTGATATGTCATGATAATCATATGCTGCTACAATATCAGAAATATCAGAACTCATACCTTCATTATCGCTGCTCGAATCTTCTTCTGGTGAAGGCGGTGAATCGGCAGTTTTCTCCTCAACTAGTTGCAATTCTTGAAGCGGTTCTTCAAACTGCACACTGCGCTCTATGAATATCTTTTTAGATCTGATATCCATGAGTTTATATGCTTTTGATTCTTCCCCTTATCCTATCAATATGCACTCGATACTTTGTGGATCCAAAGCTCGTCTCTTCTCAGAAGGAATTCTAGCCCATGCAGTAGAGCCAAAAACTCTCAAATTTGACACATCCGGTTTGTGACCAAAGAATGCTTCGAAAGGAGTCATACCTTTCATGGATGAATGTGGAACTCGGTTCTGTATATATGCAGCAACATTGATTGCTTCAGCCCAAAGATTTGCAGCCAAACCTTTTGATTCAATCATGCATGTAGCCATCTCTTTCAGTGACCGGTTTTTCCTTTCCGCTACACCGTTCTGCTGGGGTGTGTAGGGAACTGTATGTTGGATCTTGATTCCGCTTTGGGCACAAAGTTGCAGCAACTCGGACTTGATATATTCCCCACCATTATCAGATCTAAGAGCTTTGATCTTTCTCTCAGTGGTGGTCTCGACAGAAGCCTTAAAATCCTTGAATTTTCCAAGCACTTCTGACTTGTTTTTGAGAAAGAATACCCATGTAAAGCGAGAATAATCATCAATAAATGTCAAAACATACCTTGAACCATTTAATGACATATGGGGCAGCGGACCGCTGATATCAGAATGGATCAATCCCAAAATAGTAGAGGCTCTGCTAGCCTTGCCGCGGTCGAATCTGTGCTCGGGGTGCTTCCCAATAATGCAACCGGAGCATATTCCCTTCGAGGAACGGAGTTGTGGAAGCCCATCAACCATGGATTTATTTGATAGCAGCAGAAAATACTTATAATTTAGATGTCCAAATCTTTCATGCCAAATCCTACTAACCTCATTACCATGTGTGCGAAGAGCAGTGGGCTTTGCAAGCGGAATAAAGTGCGAAAACTCATAACATTTTGCAGTGTGGTTTGCCTTTCCAACCGCAACTAGTCTTCCACTTTTGATATCAGAAATTTCAACTGTATTAGGGCTGAATGTGACTTTCTTTGGATCACCAGTATGTGTCATTTGATACACAGAAAGGAGATTCGAAGCTAAGGAAGGCACATAGAGAACATTCTGAAAGCATCCATGATCTACATGAATCGTACCTTTGCCCTTTGAAGAAATTTTTGAGTCATCTCCCAAATGGATGGGGATGGAGCTGTTTGGATCGAATGAGGAAAAAGAATCAATATTTGCAGCCATATGATTTGATGCACCCGAATCTATCAAGAGAGTGGGCTTCGAAACCGTTGCCATGAGTGCTTGTCCTCTTTCATGATCGTCATTCCGATCCTTCTTCCTTGCACCGTCAGGAAGGGTTATGTTGTTCTTTTCCAAAAGGAGGGCCATTTGATCTATATTCTTCTTCATACATGAACTTTCGGGATGAAAGCCACGGTTACAATAAGTACATTTAGATTTTTGGTTACCTTCTTTGCCCTTTTGCTTGGATTTCGAACTGGATGGTGCATCCGTTTGCTTGCCTTTGTCTTTTTGCTTGTGAGGCTTGAATTTGGGCTTCTCCTTCTTTAGCTTTCCTTTACCATTCGAGATCTTGGGTCCTTGAACAAATAGGGCTGAATCTTTGGAGCTTATGGACCCCATTTGAATCAACTTGTCATGCTCTTTCGTAACGGACTCAATGAAGGCATTCAAGGTAGGCATCTTCCAATTCGGGGTAGTTAGCCGACCGAAATTGAAAGTGGAGACAAATACCGAATAATCTTTCCCAAGCTTGCTTAGAATGGAGAGGATCAACTGTTTATCCTCTTTGATAACACCACTGTTCTTCAATTGCAAGTTCAAGTTCTTGAATTTAGTGAAGAATTCATTGATGCTCTCGAAATTCTCAGGATTAAGGCCAATCAATTCATTCTCTAATTGAAAAGCCCTAAGCTCATCCTGCTTGCCGAATAGTGTCTCAAGTTGCTCCCATATGGCCTTTGGAGTCTTCAATCCGCTGAGATGGAAGTGAAGATCTTTGGAGATGGAGAGACAAAGAAGACCGTAAGCTTCATCAAGCTTATTGTAGTGTTTGGTTCTTTCTGCCACATTGTTTGGCTCCAATTCAAGACCAAGAGTGACTCGGTAGTATCCTTTTGAACGTAATATGATCTCCATATCATCTTTCCAATCAAAATAATTGAATGGGGTGAGGATAGGCTTTGAAGAAGAGTATTCCATTGCTAGGAGCGAGTCAAATGATGAAGAAGAAGCTTGCATGCAGACTATAGCGAATGGAGATGCTGTAGGGAAGCTTGCATGCAGAATGTAGCGAGTGCACTTGGAGGAGATAATTAACCTGCAAATCACATAAGAACAATCACAATAAGGTCGAACAATCCACCCTTTGAGAGTTGCATCACACCTGGGATTGGATTTCAAGCAATGTTGAATAGGTCCAATGTATCAGATCCAGGAATTATGTGGTAACTCAAGCTTCTGGAGTGGTATTGGAGTATTTTTCAAGCTTTGCATGCACAGGAGCGAATGCCCTTGAGATATCTCATGCCAAACTTTTTGCAATTTTTAGCAATTCAGTCAAATCTTCTTGTATAAACACCTGTAGGAAAGAGATCTTGTCCCTGCAATGGCTCTGATACCATGTAAAGTTAGTCACAGCAGATCTAATGAACAAATAAATCAGTCACAACAGATGAACATAGAAGATATGGTGCAAAACTGTGCAAAACATGCAGCAGTGCTCTCTATCCCAGAAAGGGTGAATGAATTACAATACAAACTGTCACAATGACAGAGCAATTCGAATTGCCTAAGGAGGTCATTCGAATCACTGAATGGAGTAGCTTGACTCAATCTAGGAGTCCTCATCAATCATCGGTGTTGCTCATCGATCACAACAAACAGTCATCCAGGTGTCAAGCTGAGTCTAACTGATCATAATAAATGTAACTGAAGTGTGTAGCACTGATATAGGATCTGGAGGCTCAGTGGGGGCGCATGGGAGGCTAACTGGAGTCAGAGCAAGTCACCTAATCGAACTGGAGGTCAATCAGAGGTGAAACAGTCAGTCAGGAGTGAAATCGGAGTGAAATCAATCAGAATCGGAGCTAACTGAATGTAACTGGAGTGAATCTGCAGTGGTAGGTGAACAAGTGCGCCCTTCTCTGTCAGTAGGTGAGAAGAGGGCGCCTTTCAGCTTAGGAGGGCTAAAACTCTGTGGAAAGTGGCTCCCGGGTGCTAGAAGAAGGTGGATAAGGTGCTGGAGGCATCAAACTGGTGACTGGACTGCATATCCTGAAATAGATCATGCAAGATCCTGAAGTAGATATGTATCCCGAAATAGATGATCCTGAAATAGATATGTATCCCGAAATAGATGATGGATATCCGAACAGGATTTTCATGTACTAATAACATATTTGAATTTGAATCTCTAATTTTTGGACTTCAAAATTATTTTAATTTAGGTTGCTACAATATTACTAGGTTTGGGGATTCTAAATTAATTATAAATTTGATTAAATGAATTTATGCTCCTTCAAATAAACTCCTTAAAAGATATACTCAGCCAAAACTTTAAATCTCTCATTTCCTATATTTTAGCATTACTTAAATCATGAGAGAGTTAAATTATTTAGATGATAGTCTTACTGTATATATTGCTTGTCCTTCAAGGCATATGCTGCAAAAAAAAACAGATTGTAAATTGTTGTCTATATATAGAGAACACATACCCAACAATAATGAATCATGGTAGGTATTTTACAATGATGAAAGTATTTGTGCTTTTGTACATAATAAATATTTGAAACAAAAAGAGCTTATTTATATAGAGATGATAAATTTCCAAAAGTATTAACTCCTATGGAAAACTCTTTTTCTTCTAGTGATATAGCCGATCAAAAAAATAAAAACAAGAAGAGTAAAAAATAAAAATAAAAATAAAAACTCTGATAGGGACTCTATATAATCCTAAATATATAAAAAAATGGAGCCGAATGTTTTGAATTTGAAAAACAGAAATTCATTGAATTATTTCATGAATTCATAGATGTTTTTCCTAGTCATATGAGGATTTGCGTGGTTTTGATCCAAATGTAATACAACATGCCATTCCTATTAAGGATAATGTGAAGCCAGTTTGACAAAGGAAAAGACCTTCCAATCCTTCCCTTGAACCAACAATCAGGAAATAAGTACAAAAACTAATTGATGCCCATATTATCTTTCATGTTAAATATTCAGAATGGGTATCTAACCTTGTGCTTGTCCTAGAAAAAAATGGAGATATTAGATTATTTCTTTATTTCCATGCATTAAATAGGTCAAGTGTTAAAGATAAATTTTCACTTCGTAATATGGAGTTAATCTTACAACAGGTAGAAATATCCCAGATGATGTCACTCCTTAGCGGTTTCTCTGGATATAATCAAATCAGAGTAAAGAGAGTTGAAAAATACAAAACCACATTTTCTACTCAATGGGGTGCATTAGCTTATGAGAGAATGCTTGTTGGATTAATTAATGTAGGTGCCACCATTCATAGGGATACACAAATAGCCTTTGACAATCTTATCGATAAAATAATTCAAGTTTACCTCAATGATTTGACTGTTTATTCTAACACCGAGAAGATCGCTTTGACCATATTAAACAAGTATCTTAGGCTGTAGAAAATTTTAGATGTTTTTAAATCCGACCAACTCTATTTTCAATGTTACACAAGGTCAAATTATTGGTCACATTTTCTCAGATTCTGGGATTACCATAGACCCTAATCGAGTTATTGCAATCCAAAATATTGAAGCCCCAACTTCAAGAAAACATATTCAATCATTTATGGATATTGTAAATTTCATAAGAAAAATTATACCTAATTTTGCAATTATGGCGAGACATATTCACCACATGGTTAAACAAGATCAATCTTTTATTTGGGATGATAATGATGAAAAATATTTTAATGAAATTAAAAAGGAAATCAGTTATAATTGTTGTTCTTGCAAAACCATATTTTAAAAAATATTTTATAACCTATACTAATGCAACTGAAGAGGCAATTTATGCCATTCTCCTGCAAAAAGATGATTAATAAATTGAATAAGTGATATCATCTATGAGCCAAGGCTTGTCTGATGATGAATTAATATATTCATTAATTGAAAAACATGCTTACAATTTAGTCAAAGCTATTGAAAATGTTAGACATTTTATTTTAGGCAAGCATAGAAAGGTAAAAGTACCTTTACCTATTGTAAAATTCTTACTCTCAAAGACTTATATTTTAGGTAAATTAGCTCATTGGCTTGCCAAAATTCAAGAGAATTATTTTTCAATCCCAACATCAAACACTATCAAGGGACCTGACTTAGCTCTTCATCTGGCTCAACACCCCGGACCGTGAACATCTTCTGAAAATTCTAATGAATCACATTCATAAATATTTGTCATTGAATCTAAAAAAATTACATTGGATTATCACCCTTGGTATAAGGACATAATATATTATCTTCAATTTCAAAAGCATCCAATTAATCTAGAACCTCATCAACGAAGGAGACTTCATTTAGAAGCTCCAAAATATTTGATTCTTGGGACTTCTCCATTTAAGAGAAAATTCGAAGGCATGCTATTGGGCATGGCCCAAGTTGGAATATCTTTTAGGACATACAATTTTTGTAGATGCGCAGCAAGCAGTGAAGTCGAGGCACTTCGGAGTTATGTTGATGAGCAGTGCCAACGCAACAACAATTTTGGGTAAGCGACTGCAGGATTCTCGGCAGTTGGGTAAGGAGAAGTGTGGAGGTAGATGAAAGTGACTTGTTAGAGAGAGTGGCAAAAAACCATTAGAGGGTAAGCCATAGGTAGAAAACGACATCAAGGATAAAGGGGCGGAAAGCGATAGGCCACGATGCGGTTGTAACCATTTTTATGATGATTGCGGCTGTCAGAAGGGCGTGTGAGCCATGAGTGGCCCAACAAGGTGGCCTGAAGCAAGTGGATCAAGCTATCAACAATGATAGGTAGGGTGGCGGGTAACCGCACCAGTTTTGGGTAACCTTAGGGTTTTTGGCCCACATGATTGTAACAGACATGACCTAAGGGAACAATCTATAAAAGGGCATCTTTTGTAAGGGATGTTCGGGTACACAGGGTACTACCAAAGGACCGAACACGAAGAGCAACCACTTCACATAAATAGATCACAGATCAACACATCGATGTTTTGACGTGGTTTAAACCCTCTTGAGGGAAACACTCCACGGCCCCGGCCAAATAGCTTCTACGGGACAATTTATTATGCAAAGAAATAAAGTTACAAATGAGCTTCTCATAATTGATCAACTAAACAATGACCCTCCATGCTCTTTAAATAGAGATCATGGACCAATCGAGTGTTAAGCCACGGATCAAGGTTAGGTTTGATCTAAGAGAAGCTGAGCCGTCGGATCACTCTATGTCGGAAACATATCGTGACCATCGGATTAAGTATTTACAAATGCATACTAATGCATACTAAAGAAACAAACTATCCCTAACGGATATATTACACAAGTTGATCTTAACTAACTCCTAAGTGTCTAAATATCCTAACATCCCGCCTTAAGAACAACTTGGGATAGGATTTAAGGATTTACAAAAGTGACACTGTTAGGAGAAGGAAGGAGGCATTAGAGCCTATCGCCCCTTAATGACAAGTTCTTGAACTCCTAACATAGATCGAAGTTTAGAAAACTTCACTTCTATAAGAGACTTGGTGAAGATGTCTGCAACTTGATCATCTGTAGGGAAAAAGAGCACTTCAAGAACACGATCATGAACAAGATTTATGATGAAGTGTATATGTTGCTCAATGTGTTTGCCGCATTGATGTAGAACTGGATCTTTGGCAAGGCTGACGGCACTTTGATTGTCGTGCCAAAGTGGATTAGGCTGCTGCTACTCAAATCCAAACTCTGAAAGGATCTGTCGAAGCCATAAAGCTTCCTGACTTGCATTAACTGCTGCTCGATATTCTACCTCTGCTGAAGAAAGAGCAAGAGCTTGTTGTTTCTTACAAGCCCAAGTAATAGGTCCAGATCCCAGACTAAAAACATAACCTGCAGTAGACTTTCGATCATCAGGATCGCCAGCCCAATCTGAATCAGTGAAACCAACCAACAAATGTTCCCCCCCTGTACTATAATGAATCCCAAACTGAACTGTACCTCGAATATATCGAAGTATTCTTTTAGCTACTTTCCAGTGACTTTCATGAGGTGTCTGGATATAACGGGAAACACGACCAACAGCAAAGGAAAGGTCAGGAAAGGAATGAGTCAAGTATAAGAGACAACCAACAAGCTGACGATACAAGGTGGCATCGACTTCAGGTGAAGTACAAGCAGCAGAAAGTTTGAATCCAAACTGGAAGGGAGAAGGAGCTGGTGTACAATCTTCCATGTGAAAGCGACGAAGAAGATCACAAGCATACTTAGACTGAGAAAGAAAGATTCCTTCTTGGGTTTGCAGGACTTGGAGACCAAGAAAATAATGCAAATGTCCTAAGTTTGACATTTCAAAATTTTGTTTAAGACTGGAGTTCACATGGGTTATAAGTTTAGGGTCACTGCCAGTAAGAATAAGGTCATCAACATATAGAACAAGTATGATGAGATGGTTTCCTACTTTCTTGGTATAGACATTCGGGTCAGAATGGCATCTAGAAAATCCAGTGTCAAGGAGAAAGTTATCCATTTGGCATACCAAGCTCTAGGAGCTTGCTTAAGGCCATATAAGGATTTCTTAAGGCGGCAGACAAGGCTAGAGTTATTCTAAACATAACCAGGAGGTTGTTCCATCTAAATTTCCTCCTCTAAATCACCATGTAAGAAGGCAGACTTGACATCCATTTGATGGAATTCCCAGTTGTGTAAGGCTACAAGGGAAAGAATAAGGCGGATGGAGTTCATTTTTGCGACGGGAGCAAAGGTTTCATTGTAGTCAATCCCTTCAACTTGGGAAAAACCTTTGGAAACTAATCTTGCCTTAAGTCTTTCAACACTTCCATCTGATGCATACTTAGTTCTGTAGACCCATTTACATCTGACAAGTTTTCTTCCTTTTGGAAGAGGTACAAGATCCCAAGTATCATTCGCCATTAAGGAACGATATTCTTCATCCATGGCTGCATCCCAATCTGGATTCCCTGAAGCTTCTGCAAAAGTTTCTGGATCATGATTCTCAGAAACTTGAGCCAAAAGAGAAGAGGCTCGCTGAAACTGAGAATGTGTTCAACATTGATCTCTAGGATAACCGGCAAGATCACCAGCTGCTTCACATGTTGAATGGACCCATCGAGGAAGCACTTGTGTTGGTGCAACTGGAGGAACAAGAGTAGGCGGAGGTGGATTTTCATCCTCACTGTAATTATTAGAAACTAGAGTTGGAAACTTGTCAAGGAAGTTGGAAGAAGAAGAAGAAGGCACAAACGCCGAATCAGGTTCGCAGGCCAAAGATGGCACAATCGTCGAGTTAGGCTCGCAGGCCAAGATATTTTCATCAAATTTAACATCTCTTCTAATGATTATATCATGAGAATGTGGTTGAACAAGTCTATAACCTTTTACATCTTTAGAATATCTAACAAATATGCACTTTTCACTTTTAGGATGCAATGCGTTCCGTTTTTCATTCGGAATGTGAGCCCATGCTTCACTACCAAACACACGGAAGTGACTTACATCAGGTTTAGTTTTACTCCATGTTTCTTTTGGTGTTATACCTTGTAATGATTTAGTGGGGGTGCGATTAACTATGTAATTGGCACAATTAATGGCTTCAGCCCAAAATTGAAGACTTAGTCCCTTAGATTGGATCATACAATTAGCCATTTCTTTTAAAGTGCGGTTCTTCCGCTCAGCTACACCATTTTGTTGTGGTGTATATGGAACAGTGTGCTGTTGTTGGATGCCTTGTTCAGTGCAGAAAGTAGTGAACTTATTGTTAACATATTCTCCTCCATTGTCAGATCTAAACTTAATAATTTGATGACCAGATTGTTTTTCCACAAGGGCCTTGTAGGCCGAGAACATGTTAAATACTTCGCTCTTAAGTTTTAGGAAATAAACCCAAGTGCGTCTGGTGTAATCATCAATAAAAGTTAAGAAATATTTGAAACCAGAAAAGGAAGCAGATGGAAGAGGACCACACAAGTCACTATGCACAAGCTCCAAGGGAACCGAGGCGTGCCAAGAAGCACGTTTGTCAAAACTGTCTCGATGATGTTTTTCGAGTACACAACCGGAGCAAACACCATCCCTGCAAGATACCATCGGAAGACCTGTCACCATATTTTCTTTACATAGTTGTTGCAATGAGCGATAATTTAAGTGACCAAATCGCTCATGCCAAAGTTTGCTCAAGTTATCACTATGAGCAACAAAAAATGAAGGGAAAGGTGATGACCCAAAGTTGTTAAACTTGTACAACCTGGTAATATCATCAACAATTCCGGTAGCTAGGACCTGTTGAGGATCTTTAAAATCCTTGATTACAACTTGGTAAGGTGTAAAGGTCACAGTTTTACGTTCACCAAAATGAGTGATCTGATAGACTGATAACAAATTGCAGGAAATTCTTGGAACACATAGTACATCACTAAAATGACCATTATCTACTGGAACTGTTCCAGCTCCTACAACACTTAGAGATCTATCATCACCAACAAATATTTGTTTGGTGTTACATTCATGCATAGTAGAAAAGATGGCTTGATCCTTATCCATATGATAAGATACTCTAGAATCAATGAGCCATTCATTTGAAGTAGAAGAAGAAGATGTATTATAAGAATAACCAGAAGCACAAAGTGCATGTCCATGAGAGGCAGATTCTGAAGACGAATCTAGGCTGATGTGGTGCTTTTCATTGCTGCTTCCAAGGCTGTCATCTTCTTTGAACACTTAGATTCATCATGATTATCTTTCTCACAATAGTTGCAGTGACGCTCAGTCTTCTTGGATTTTGGCTTGGATCCTTTGTCATTTTTTAAAGAAGGTGCTGACTGAGAGGGTTTTGGACCCTTGTTTGACTTATTATTGCGAAAATTTTGTTTCTTGGGAGGCTTGGACTTTTCTTTCTGTTGGGACAATAAGGCTTTCCCAGATGTATCTGCATTGTTGATTATTCCAAGATGAATGAGTTTATCTTGTTCTCTAATCAAGGAATCACAAAAGGATTCAAGACTAGGCTCTTGATAGCTAGCTGCATTCAAGGATGATTTCATGGAGTAAAATGTAGATACAAAAACAGAATATGTAGGTCCAAGTTTGGAAAGAATATGATAAATGCATTATTTGTCTTCCCTCTCAATCTTACATTCTGCACATAAGAGTTTAAGAGTTTTGTACTTAGATAAATAATCTTGAATGCATGAAAAGTCACTTGGATTTAAAGAAATCAACTCATTTTCGAGTTGGTGACCTCAAATTTCATTGTGTTTACCAAACACAGATTCCAACTTGTCCCAAGCAGCATTAGGTTCATCAATTCCAGATATGTGGAATCGCAAATCAGTAGAGATTGACATTCCAATCAATCCACGAGCTTCATCACATCTATTTGCCCATTTTATTTTCTTATCATCATCAATGGGTTCTTTTTCTTTCCCTGAGGTAATTCTGAAAAGTCCTCTACTTCGTAGAACATCCTCCATACGAGGTTTCCATGAGAAATAGTTGGAACTGTTAAGTAGAATATCACAAGGGGCGGCCATATTTGTAAATTAATGGCTGTAAAAGTAGAAACCAATAGTCTGGATGTGAAGAGCTCGAAACAATAGGTAGTTTAAAAAAATGGCACTAAAAAATGACTCTGTATGATGAAGTTATGCTTGAACAAAGAAACTATTGAAGATGTCCCCAGTAGTGACGTGGCAGCTAGAGAATGTCTAGCAAAAAAAAAAAAAGGAACCCCCCTCTTCCCAAGATGAACCTTTTGACAATCACTTTACAAGAAAGTTGCTTTAAGTGAACCACTTTTGCAAAATAAGTGATTTCACTTTTACAATGATATTACTTTTAAATAGTGCAACAAAAAAACTTAAGTGACTCACTTGTATTTTTATTTTTTATTATTTAATTGAGATGCACTTTTCCTGCAAAACACACCACAAATCGAAACAAAAAAAATTTCCACACTTGTGGAGTTAGATCTTGTTAGCTTGCCCGGAAAGTCTACGTTTTCTCTCTATTTCGAATTTGCCGAGATCATGCAAGGTGCACGGCAAAGAGCATACACAGCCGAGAAAAACCCTTTTCCCTTTTTGTTTATGATTTGCCGAGATCGCTTGAAGCAAATAATTATTTGCTTCACACAAATAACTTCACCAAAAGATCTGGTATATACGATAAGCCATAAATATGGAGTAAAATAGATAATATATTAGATGATGGATAAAAGATTACAATAATGGCCCTGCCTTAAATATAGCTTGGGAATTTTGATGTTGACGAGACACTTCCTTTCATAACCTATCTTTAGTTAACCTAACTATTAATTATTTAACTATTATCTTATTTTATATTCGTAGCATTGCCACTCTCTTAGAAAGGCTTTGTCCTCAAAGCCTTATAATGTTTCTGCATCATTTTATGTGGTGTCGTAGATGACGAAACATGTCGATACGAATTGCTAAGAGTCGAACATAACTTCTGATATGTCGACGGATCAATCCATCCCAAATTTATTTGTTGTGGACTGATGGGATTCCCTACTAATATGTCGTCAGGCGATTTGATCACATTAATACCATTATCTTTCGACATTTCCCACTTTTTCAAATATCGGTTTTTATGGTTGGGGTGTCGATAGGGAACTTTCACGATGTCACTTTCATTTACGAATGTTGCCTTTAGAGCATTGATCTGAGTTGGAAGTTGTATTTTCGTCTCTTGAGGATTTAAGTTTTTGTTATGTATCTTTTCCAACTTGTTTTCTAACAGCCTTTTATCATTTTGAAACTTCTTAATCAATTCGACTTGCGATTTTCTGTCATCTTCAGATGTCTTAAGTTGTTCCTTAAGATCTTCATTATGACTTCTGATACGAGTATTTTCTTCCTGCTTGTCTAGAAGTTTCAAGAATCAAAAAGTCAAGAATCAGAGGTCGACCAGTGTCCACAACAGATAAAAGTTCTTCAACAACAAAATGATGACTCTAAAAAGGCACATAAGTCACACATCGCGAAGAGTAATAAAGCATTATCTAATAATGCTGAAGAAATTTTTAGACTAAGAAATCATAACAAGATACTATTCACAAAAATTAAGAAGTTGAAAAATAGCCGAAAGATAGAACAATCTATGGACGACATTGAAGGGAAACTTCTGATACAAGTATTTTCTTCCTGCTTGTCTAGAAGTTTTCCTTCAATGTCGTCCATAGATTGTTCTATCTTTCGGCTATTTTTCAACTTCTTAATTTTTGTGACTAGTATCTTGTTATGATTTCTTAGTCTATAAATTTCTTCAGCATTGTTAGATAATGCTTTATTACTCTTCGCGATCTCTGACTTATGTGTCTTTTTAGAGTCATCATTTTGTTGTTGAAGAACTTTTATCTGTTGTCGACACTGGTCGACCTCTAATTCTTGACTTTCTAATTTATGTCGTAACTGCATTAGTTCTTCATCTTTGTCGCTAACGACTTTGTTCAAGCGTATTATTTATGGTTCATAATTGTTTATTTCTTTCTTTATATCTTGATTTTTCAACCTCTGATTGAAATCACTCTCCTCTTTTAATTCCTTGATTTGCGCACATTATTTTTCTATGTGATTTTCCTAGTTGGACATTGTTTGTTCATTGAACCGTTCTTGTATCTTATGTAGTTCAATACTTACTTTGGATTGTGTATTAATGTCTCATAATTCTTCATTGTCTTTTCGATAGTGCTTTAACTTGGCTTCTAATTTCTTTATTTGTAGTCACAACCCAGCTTCCATGGCCTTGACTTCTTCGGTGATAGAAAGTCTTTCTTTGATTTCTTCAGCGATAGATAGTCTTCGACTTTTTTGATGATAGAGGGAGTTTTCTTTGACTTTTTCGATTTGGTCTTTGACTTCTTTTGACCAACGAGTCTTCTTTTGACTTGACTTTCCTTTGTCTTCTTTAATGTTGTTTTTTTTTTCTTTGATTTTGTTCTTCTCTTCTCTTCGATAACTATCACACAATCTTGACTTCTTTATTATGAGGTAAAATAACCTTTTTTTTCAAAAATAATTATTATTTCAATAATAATTATTATTTCTTTTGAATAATAATAATTATTAATTAGTTAATTAATAATATTATTATTGATGTCTTATATAAACTATATATAGTTTAATATATTTTGTTTTTCAAAAATTAAAATATTTAAACAAATATAATAATATATTATAATGTTTAATATTTAATTTTTTGTTTTAAATTAGGGTTTCAATGGCCCGTGGAGGAGGAGCAGCGGCCGGAGCAATGGGTGTGGGTGTGGGTGTGGGTGTGGCGGTGGATGGTGAGCTGGATAGAAGGAGGCGGCGAAGGTTGAATGGGAAGCTGACGCGGGTCTGGGTTGTGGAGAGCGCAGTGGTCGAGGAATGAAGAAGGGGCAACCGTTGGTGTTGTGGGTGAGTGGAAGGTTGAGTGGTGTGCAGAGTTGGAAGAGAGCTGACGAGTTGGAATGAGGGGGTGTGAGCAGGCGAGTGGAGGAGGGTGTACAGAGGAGGACGTGGCGAGGAAGTACGATCGGTGGAGTGGTGGTATGGGACGCAATAGAGGAGAATTTGATGAAGGGAAGGTGTGGGGGTTGTGGCGGCGGTAGTGGCGTTGGAAGAGAGGTCGCGGAGGTGGAAAATGGTGGGAGCGTGGAGCTGTGCGGGGGAGGGGGAAGGACGCATGCAGTGCAGGGAGGAAAATGGGCGCTATGAGATGGAGAAGACGTGGCGAAATAGGAGGATATGTGAAGTGGTGATATGGGGATTAAGGGGATGGATTAATGGGAGCGTGAGGGTAGAAGGGTGAAAGGTGGTGCGAGTAGAGGTGGATGGTGGGTGTGGAGGGCGCAATAGGGAAACTGCAAGTGGATGGGGAGTAGCATGAGCAGACAGGGGATGGAGGGAGAGGTGCTGGAGTGGTGGGAGTGGATGGTGCAGCACGGGAGTTGCAGGTGGAGAGATGCGCAAGGGTGGTGAGGAGTAGCAACGGACTCTTTTCCAATAGCCAATTCTGAATGAATGTGCAGGAGGCGCGGTGGGAAGAAGAATGGTGGAGGATGGCCAAGGGCCCAACTTCTTGGTCAAAGACCAACAATGTAAAGAAACTCTACTAAATGGCTAAAAGCCCGAATCGGATGCCCGAGGAAAGGGCTCTGATACCAAATGAAGCAAATAATTATTTGCTTCACACAAATAACTTCACCAGAAGATCTGGTATATACGATAAGCCATAAATATGCAGTAAAATAGATAATATATTATATGATGGATAAAAGATTACAATAATGGCCCTGCCTTAAATATAGCTTGGGCATTTTGATGTTGAGGAGACACCTCCTTTCATAACCTATCTTTAGTTAACCTAACTATTAATTATTTAACTATTATCTTATTTTATATTTGTAGCATCACTCAAGGTGCACGGCAAAGAGCATATGCAGACGGGAAAGCAACAATTCGAATCCAAAAAAAAATCTAACAGTAAAAAATAATAAAATATGAGGTTTTTTTTCTTTTAAAACAGAAAATAAAAAAATTGCGTCACGGTAACATTATACCTTCAGATCTAATGAAATATAAGTTTATGGAGCAACCGGGAACCGTTTTCAATCAAACAAAAACTATTTCCTAATGGAAACGATGCTCCGGATGCAATGGAACACCTCCTACAACCCAAAAATGCACAGAAATACTAGAACTAGAAACCCTTTCGAGTTTCAGCAACAACAGTTCAAGATCTAGATCATAACCGGAAGCAGCACTTCATTAAAGCTTTGATACCATGTTCAAGGAAACAGGGTACTACCAAAGGACCGAACACCAAGAGAAACCACTTCACATAAACAGATCACAGATCAACAAACCAATGTTTTGATGTAGTTTAAACTCTCTTGAGGGAAACACTCCACGGCCCCGGCCAAATAGCTTCTACAGGACAATTTATTATGCAAAGAAAGAAAGTT
Source organism: Larix kaempferi (assembly GCA_027924585.1). Taxonomy (NCBI): domain Eukaryota; kingdom Viridiplantae; phylum Streptophyta; class Pinopsida; order Pinales; family Pinaceae; genus Larix; species Larix kaempferi. The sequence continues at coordinate 64,056 of BSBM01002017.1, forward strand.
ACAAATGAGCTTCTCATTATCAATCAGCTAAACAATGAACCTCCATGCTCTTTAAATAGAGATCATGGACCAATTGGGTGTTAAGCCATGAATCAAGGTTAGGTTTGATCTAAGAGAAGTTGAGCCGTTGGATCACTCTATGTCGGAAACATATCGTGACCATCGGATTAAGTATTTACAAATGCATAGTAATGCATACTAAAGAAACACACTATCCCTAACGGATATATTACACAAGTTGATCTTAACTAACTCCTAAGTGTCTAAATATCCTAACAAGGGAAAGGGTTAGTATTTGTATTGATTATTGTTGAGTTTTGTTGATCTCTGTTGAGAGAATCATTGTAAAGAGGCTCTGCAATGGTGTGCGCAGAGACTTGCTAAAGAGAGAAGAGAGTCTGCAACTCTGTGCCCAAACTGGAACTATTGAACCCTCCCCATTGATAATATAACAACAATTCATGTGGACGTAGCTCCCATCCTGGGGGTGAACCATGTCAAATCCTTTTGTTATGTGATTGATTGTGTATTTGCTTATGTTGAATGGTTAAGTTCTTTCTTATGAATATATATATCTTTGCTTTCATATTTATTCTCCAAAAAAATGAATGATAGGAATAATATGCTAAGTGTTGAATGCAGATGAGTGAATGTTGAATGTAAAACTATTTTTGAATGAGATGAATGCATAAATAAATGGATAAATACTGAAGTCAACGAAGTTTGTAAAGTGCGATTCGTTGAAGCACAGCACTGGAAGTGCATAGTGGCATTGTAGTTCATCGTGTTGTATAAGTTATGAGGTCACAGTTTAAGAGGCTTGTTGAATACATAGGTTTACACTAAGTGAAGTCTGTAGAAGTTGTGTAAGTGTTAAAGAGGAAGCACAGTCTTCAGTTGTGATGTCCTATTGTTAAGTAGCTATTTCAAACCACGCAATCCTTGGATGTGTGATAGCGTAAGTGTGAACCACGAAGTAGGGGGAACTTCGCGCAGTCCCCCATTCCATTAAAGTGCACATCACCCAGTTGTGGAAACCTGATTCCACAATCTCCCCATAACTTCACCTCAGGTGATACCTCAGTCTGCTCACAAACTGTTGCCGAAAGGGCCAGTGAAAAGAGGTTTTGTTGGTTCCCTGAACCGCGTAGAACCTAGGTCTATCTTGCAAACTTAAAGAACAATATATGAGCCAACAAATGGTTATGTTGCTGCGCAAAGAATTGGTGATGAGCATAGAATATTGGAATCCAGAGAAAATAGAAATATGGAATTGGATGGACAAGACGGAAACAGATTTTGCCAGAAAGGAAAATAGACATCTACATTTTTCCGATGTATAGTGGTTACAGAAATACCTATGGGTGGACATTTATGAAATTTTCTTTGCAACCTTTGGAAATGAGTTGTATGAGTGGTTATCAAGACTCGCAAAACAAAAAACAAAATTCCAAGAAGGAGCACCTACCGAGTGGAACCTAGAGCTCATTCGGAGGCTTAAAGTAGTAGATAGTCCATTCGCGTGAGTAGTCAACTTTTGGGTTGACAGTATCCTCCAGGGTTTCATGATAGAGTTTGTTGTGGACATGTTGAAGTCTGTTGGGCATGGCCCAAGTGGGCACAATTTTGATGAAGTACAAGTTTTGGAAAATGCGTAGTTCGAACTGCAAAATCTCAGATGGCACAGTTTTGTCGATAGCACAGTCTAAGAATGCGAAGTCAGAAGTGCAGCAAGCAGTGCAGAGTTGAGGCAATGCGTAGTTTTGGGAAAAGAGAATAAGTAAGGTAGAGCAGATGAAAGCAAACTATTTTGGGTAAATGACACCAAGATTCCTGACAGTTGGATAAGGAGCAGAGTGGAGATAGATGAAAGAGACCTGTCAGTCAGAGTGGCAGAAAACAGTTAGAGCTTAAGACACGAGTAGACGGCGACAACAAGGCTAAAAGGACAAACAGTGATAGGCCATGATGCGGTTGTAACCATTTTTATGATGACTGTGGCTAACAGAAGGGTGTGTGAACCACAAGTGGTCAAGCAACGCAGCCTGAAGTGATTAGAGCAAGATGTCGACGACGACAGGCAGGGTGGTGGGTAACCACACTAGTTTTGGGGAACCTTATGGTTTTGGCCCGCTATTATTGTAATAGACGTGACCTATGGGAACAATCTATAAAAAGGGAATTTTTGTAAGAGAAAGGGTTAATATTATTTTGGTTATTATTGAATATTGATCTTTGTTGAGAGACCTATTGTAAAAGGCTCTGCAGCTGTGTGCGTAGTGACCTACTAAGAGAGAAGAGAGTTTGCAGTTGCATGCGTAGACTGGAACTGTTGAACCCTTCCCATTGATAATATAATCAACAGTTCCTATAGACGTAGCTCCCATCCTGGGGGTGAACCATGTTAAATTCCTTGTGTTATGTGACTAAATGTGTTTGCATCTGTATATTTGCTTATGTTGAATGGTTAAATTCATGTTTATGAATTCATGTGTTCTTAATTTTATATGTATTCGCCATAAGGATAAGGATGGGAATAATATGTTAAGTATTGAACATATGTGAATGAATGTTTAAGGCACAAGTAATTCTAAGTCACTAGATGAATGCATAATTTGAGTATTGGGTAACACTTAAACCAATGAAGTCTATATAGTGCAACTCCCTGAAGCGCAGCACCGAAAGTGCGCAGTTACATTGTAGTTCGTATTATTGCATAAGTGTGCAAGTTTTACAGTATAAAATGCTTGTTGAATGTATACATTTACGCTAAGTAAAGTATATTCAAGTTTTACAAGTGTCGAAGAGGAAGTGCAATCCTCCGTTGCATTGTCCTATTGTTAAGCGTTCAACCCGCATCATGCAGTCCTTGGATGCACGATAGATTAAAGCATTAAAAACAAAGTAGGAGTGTTAAGAACCCATGTCAACCCTTCTATTTACTTTGTTAGTATATTGTTCTTGGATGCATATGCTTTGTAAGTCATCCCGTAGTATTTGTTGATCCATAGTTTTGTTATTGTTGTTTGGCGCATATGCTTTGTAAGTCGTCCATAGTATTGTTGATCCATAGTTTGTATTGGCCCATGGTTCTCACCCATAGTATCGGTGCCTAGACTTAGTATATAAGTGTTTGTTGAGGCCTATGAAGGCACCGTGAAGTTATTTGTATTGAGCTTGCTCAAAGGAGGTTACCCCCTCGAAGTGGCTTGCGATCAATATAAAATGATTCTGAGTTCTATTATTTCTTCTATTTCATGTGTTTTCATTAATTAATTATTGCAAGTTCCTCACATCTGGTATCATAGCACTTTCTTAGGCTCACTAGGTGAAATTTCTGCCAATTTTTTTTTTGTATCTGTTGCAGCTTCAGATTTGGGAATAATCCCTATCTGCTTAACTGTGGGAAGTACTTGGGCATAATCCCTAAAAATCATTGTGAGGAGTACCACAGGAACCCCAAAGTAGCTGGCCCATTGAGAGGACCTGCCAGTGAAAAGGGTAATGACCCCTACCTGATTAACTAGTTCCCACCCGTGAGGTAAACCAAGAGCTGTCGTTTGTGGCAAAGCGGTTATCATTTTTACCTGAGCTATGGAGTAACGGGTACTACCCCAATATGAAAGCCTTCAAACAGCATTGGTGGCCGAGTGAAACCCCTGAACTGTTAGGAAGCCACACATACCTGGGGTCCATATCTATTTTCAGTTGAACTGTTGCAGCATCGTTTCAAACCATTCTGAAAGTCATTCCAGATCCAACTATTTCAAATATATTTCAGATCCAACTATTTTCAATCCATTCGGTGCCATTTTAGATCCCTCTATTTTCGATCACTTCCATGCCATTGTAGATCTATCTGTTTTAGATCCCTTCCACACCATTGCAGTTCCATTCCTGGAAAAAAAAAAAAAAAACTATTTTTTGGCCATATCTCCCTTGTTTTCACTCCATTTTCTCTGAAACTTCACTGACACCCCTACAATCCCATTTTGCATTTTCATTCCTGAGGACCCTATCCCAAATTTCACTTCCTAAAGCCCAAAATCCCACATTTGTCTATTTTTAGGATTTCCCATAACTTCTTTGGATTTCACCCAATTTCCTTCAAATTTTTCCATCGAGTTCCTTTCTTAATTCTGCTTCTATGTCCCTCTCTGCCAAATTTTCTCATTCTTTCACCCCCACTTCTAAAATCCCTATTTTTTGCTTCCCTATCCATCAAAGAGTGTCCAAAACCTAGTCAAACCGCAATTACCCCCCCAAGTTTTTCCCAAATCTAAATTTCCCTTTACTAAATAAGCTTTTGTTTGTGTTTTTCTATCCATTCCCCCCCCCAAAAAAAAAAAAAAAAAATCTTGGTTATGGTTGTCACCCACACCGGAGCAAAAACCATGGAGGAAGCACTTGTAGCCATCCAATCCAAACTCCAAGATCTGGATGAAAAATTTCTCAGCCTCCATCTTCAGCATTCAACCATGAACAATAACCGACAGCAAGAATCTTCTGCAGCCACTGGATTCTCTTCTTCCAGCAATTTTCGTGGTCCGAAGCTTGAATTTCCTTGCTTCAATGGTATTGATCCAACTGGATGGGTCTATCGTGCAAAACAGTATTTCACTCTACATAATACTTTTGATGTCCAAAATGTTCCACTTGCATCTATTCATTTGGAATAGGAAGCCCTTCAATGGTACCGTTGGTACATCAAGGCTCATGACGAGCCAACATGGACAGATTTTTGCCAACTCCTTTTGCAACGATTTGGTCCTAGTGCTTTTGATGACTTCACTGGAGAACTCACTAAACTCCGTCAAAGTAGCAATGTGAGAGAGTATTAGACCGAATTTGAGAAACTATCCAATCACATAGAAGGCTTGTCTGATGAATTCTATAGGAGTTGTTTTATCAGTGGTCTTAAGGATGAAATCCGGTTAGAGGTTAAAATGTTTTGTCCCAACATAATGATGGAAGTCCTAGGGTTAGATAAGTTGGAAAAAGACAAGATAGCAGCCCAATAACGCTCCAAACCCACTTTTGTTCCCTTCCAAAATATGGATTCTCAACGACCTCCCATTCCGCCAGCAACTCGACCAACTCCTAGCAAGCATTTGTCTGAAACAGAAATGTAGGCATGCAGAGAAAAAGGGATTTGTTATAATTGTGATGAGAAATTCACTCGGGGACATAGATGTGTTCAACAAAAGCTCTATCTCTTGGATATGGATTCTCCTCCTACCTCTAAAATTGGTGAAGAAGCTCCAGATACAATGGATTCTCTGGTCGACATTCAGGAGCTTCCTATTGACCCCCCATCTCAGGATGAACAACCAGAGATATCTCTCCATGCTTTATCTAGCGTCACCACCCCCCAAACAATGTGGGCCAGGGGGTATTTCAAGAAGCTTCCTCTTACAATACTCATTGATTCTGATAGAACTCATAACTTCATTGACCCCTAGATCGCCAAACAGGCTGATTGTTTTATCCATCCTTGCTCCAACTTTGAAGTCATGGTTGCCAATGGAGGCACCTAACCTTGCAAGGGAAAGTGTCACAATGTGCGTATTTCTCTAGAAGTTTATAACCTATGCTCTGACATGTTTGCCTTGTCCTTATGCAGATGTGATGTGGTTTTGGGCGTTCAATGCTTATGCACACTTGGCCCCATCTTATAGGATTTTGCTGAACTTTGGATGCAGTTTTCAGTCAATGGGACACAACACAAATTTACAGGATTACAACCAGGGTCTCTCCGTATCATCCATTGACACAGCCTGGAAAAGATGCTTAAGAAGAATTCACATGGTGTCATCGCTCAACTCCATTCCATTTAGATGCACCCATCAATGGTCTCCACTACTTCCTTGGAGAGATATGCAGGTGTCTTTGTTGCACCAATGGGATTTCCTCCTTCAGGAGACCTTTTCGGTAAGCATTTAGTCGCGTCTACATCTCAGCAGGAAATGATGGCTATTTTTCATGCAGTACCGACGTGGCAGCCATCCCTATTAGGGAATTATTTCTGCATCAAGATTGATCTCCAAAGTCTGAAAAATTTCCAAGACCAATGGGTCTCCTCCCCAGCACACCTGAAATGGGTTATCCACCTCATGGGTTATGACTATGTGATCACTTACAAGAAAATTAAGGACAATATGGTGGCAGATGCTCCTTCTCGCACATTTGATGACCCAGTTTCTCTTACATCTATTTCTCTGCTTATTCCAAACTGGTTGCAATATGTTCAACAGGGCTATCTCTTCTATGAAATCCATGCTTCTTCATCAGCAGAGCACTCTGGGTTCCTCCAAAAGTATGACCGAGAACAATGTAACTTCTTTTGGCAGGGACTAAAAATGCCAATTCAACAGATGGTGGTTGACTGTGATACTTGGCAGGTCAACAAGGGTGAAACAACACTCCTTTTGGGACTGCTCGAACCCTTTCCCATCCCTACACAGATTTGGACAACTATTTCTATTGATTTCCTAGAAGCGCTCCAGTGGTACAATACCATGTCTACAAGGACACCATATGAAGCAGTCTATGGATAGGCACCACCAGTTCTTCTTCCATACACCCTCAGCAGCTCCCCAATTTAGGAAATTGACTTGGTTCTTCGAAATCGCGATCAGATTCTTCCCATTCTGCAGGACAATCTTCACACGGCAAGAATTCGACTAAAACAACAAGCCGCTTAGCACCGTTCAGAGCACACTTTTCATGTAGCTGATATGGTTCTTCTTCAGCATTCCAAGAATTCCTCCTAAAACTCAAAAGGTGTCAGTGGCCTAGAATACAACCAGAAGATGCTACAGGGGAGCCACTCCGTCCAATTCTGCATCAATTTCCACATCTCAAGCTTTGAGGAAAAAGCTTTTTCTAAGGGAGAGGGGATATTAGGAACCCATGTCAACACTTCAATTTACTTTGTTAGTATACTTTTGTTGGACGCATATGCTTTGTAAGTTGTCTCGTAGTATTTGTTGATCCATAGTTGTGTTATTGTTGTTTGGCGCATATGCTTTGTAAGTCCCCCATAGTATTGTTGATCCATAGTTTGTATTGGCCCATGGTTTCTACCCATAGTATTGGCACCTAGACTTAGTATATAAGTGTGTGTTGAGGCCTATGAAGGCACCGTGAAGTTATTTGTATTGAGCTTTCTCAAAGGAGGTTGCCCCCTCGAAGTGGACTGCAATCAATATAAAAGTGATTTTGAGTTCTGTTATTTCTGTTATTTCGTATGTTTTCATTAATTAATTATTGCAGGTTCCTCACAAGGAGAACTTCACGTTGTCCACCATTCTATTGAAGCGTTCATCACCAATTTGTGGAAACCTGATTCTGCAACCTCCCCATAACTTTGCCTCGGGTGAGACCTCAGTCTGCTCACAGATAGTTGCCAAAAGGGCCGGTGAGAAGCGGTTTTGTTGGTTGCCTGAACTGCATAGAACCTGGGTCTATATTGTAAGCTTAAAGAACATATTTAGAGCCAACAAATGGTTCCGTTTCTGGGAACCATTTATATTTCGTTCGCCTAGTTATATTGATTTCTGTCCTTAGCTTTTGCAGCTAAGGATACCATTGATGCAAGAAGGGGCCTATTGGGCCTGGCCCAAGTGGGAAAAATTTTGATGAAGTACAAGTTTTAAAAACCTGATTCCACAACCTCCCCATAACTTCACCTCGGGTGAGACCTCAGTCTGCTCACAGACTGTTGCCAACAGGGCTGGTGAAAAGGGGTTTTGTTGATTCCCTGAACCACGCAGAACCTGGGTCTATCTTGTAATCTTAAAGAACATATTTAGAACCAACAAATGGTTATGTTTCTGCGAACCATTCTATATTTCGTTCACCCAGTTATATTGATGTTCATCCTTAGCTTTCACAGCTAAGGCTACCACTGATCTGAGAAGGGGCCTATTGGACATGGCCCAAGTGGGCACAATTTTGGTGAAGTACAATAGGGGTGATGACCTGTCATCATAAAAATGGTTACAACCACATCGTCGCCTATTGCTTCCTGTCCTTTTATCCTTGTTGTTGTTGTCTACCCGTGGCTTAGCCTCTAACTATTTTCGGCCACTCTGACTGATAGGTCTCTTTCCTCTATCTCCAATCTACTCCTGACCCAACTTCCAGGAATCCATGAGTCAGTTACCCAAAATAGGTCGCTTTAATCTGCTCGACCTTACTTATACTATTTTCCCAAAACTGCGCATTGCCTCGACTCCACACTACTTGCTGCGCTTCTAACTTCACATTCTCGGACTCCGCTATCGACAAAACTGTGCCATCTGAGCTTTCGCAGTCTGAACTGCGTAGTTTCCAAAACCTGTACTTCATAAAAATTTTGACCACTTGGGCCATGCTCAACATGCCCCTAACACTTACTTGTGGCTTGTCCCCGAGCCACTTCCGTTTGGCTATTCCATCTGTGCATCATTTGAGGTACCTGATCACGCAGTGAACTCTTGAACAATTGCGCTAAGATTTGCAACTATTTATTTTGTCTCTTGCTCACATCCTTTTATCGTGTCGAGCATTTCCTCTGAAGCAGGTTCCAAAAGTTGTTCCTTAACATTATTCTCCATTGCCCGAAGTGTCAAAATTTTGAGCATTAATTCACAATACTCTTGGATCTTTAGTGATAGAATAACATATATAGTATATCAATGCATAACAATCACAATAAGCATGCCAAGCATCACAATAATCAAAAGCATGAGAGACAAGAGACATATAGTTTCCATGGGGAAAACCCTAAGGTGAAAAACCCCACAACTTCCTTAGAGATAGAGAGAGCAATGGCTCAACCAAATTACAACCAAAATACACTTGAGATAGTCTCCTATAGAAGATGATTCTCCTCCTCACTAATGCACCACTTTCTAAGTGAGAGAAGTGTGTCTTTCTGAATGATCCAAATAGAGATCTCTCGATCTCTATTTATACTTAACCCGTTTGCCCAGTGACCTTATGGGGCCGACTTGTCTATCTAGATACATCCACAATATAATATATATTTTAGGGCTAACCCCACACATGGTGGTCTAATAACCCATTGGCAAGTACACACACTTGCGACACTTGTCAATCCACATGACAACACTTTCTTATAGAGGAATAACACATCTCTTATAAGGGTACAATAAATATATATGAAATACATAGATGAAATACATTCTGAAGTTACATATACATCAACACTCCCTCTTAACTAGGAAGGTATTTCTCGACACAGTTCTGCTAGACAAGTCTTCTTCTCGGGATCATCGTCATCGATGCATCGTCATCATCATCGTCACTGCTACTGCTATCTCAACCAATCTCTGACTCTACTCGTCATAGGAAGTTCTACAGAGCCAGTCCTTTTTCATACTGGATGTAGGCCCACCACCTGCAGGTCTTCATCATCACTGGCCATACTGTGGAATCCTCAAGACTTATTACATGCATCACAAAACCTCGAAAGAGCATCCCAAGCTCTTACGAGCACACAGCTCTACCTATAGGATATCCCAAGGCCATATTATATGTGACCTCACCACAAAACCTCGCAAGAGCATCCCATGCTGTTACGAGCACACAACTCTACCTATAGGATCTCCCAGGGACAGATTATATGTGGTCACCACAAAACCTCACAAGAGCATCCCAGGCTATTACGAGCACACAGCTCTAGCTATAGGATCTCCCAGGGACAGACTATATGTGGTCGTGTCAAAACCTCGCAACAGCATCCCAGGACTTATTACGGGCACACAGCCCAACCTATCAGATCTCCCAGGGACATATTATATGCCATAGGACAAAACCTCGAAAGAGCATCTGCCAAATATCGCAGGGCCAGATTATATGCCATAGGCAAAACCTCGAAAGACTATCTGTAGATCTCCTAGGGCCATATTATATGTCCTCCCAGAGCAAAACCTCGAAAGAGCATTTGCCAAATATCCCAGGGCCAGATTACGTGCCATAGGCAAAACCTCCAAAGACTATCTGCAAATCTCCCAGGGCCAAATTATATGTTCATCTGCACAGCCTGATCCACAACCATAGAGTATCAACCTGATACTCACCATACATCATCCTGATGTACACATGATCATCCTGATCATCATCACTGCAACATCCTGTTGCATGTCATCTGGAGCAACATCCTGAAGCTCATCATCCATGATCATCCTGATCATACAATGCATCTACCTGATGCATACCAAGTATCTACCTGATACATATCATCATACATGATCCACCTGATCATACAGTGTATCCACCTGATACAATCACAAATACATGATACATGTCACCATACATGATCCACCAGATCATAGAATGTATCCACCTAATACATATACAGATACATAGTCCAAGCATCCAACATGATGCATATACAAAATACATACAAATGATCCTACTGATCATATCCAGCATCCAACATGATGTGTACATACATATACATATAAATGATCCAACTGATCATATCCAACATCCAACATGATGCATACATATATAAAAATGATCCAACTGATCATACAAAGAAGAAACCAGAACATCATCCTGATGCCCATCATCCAGCGCTTACATCCACAACCATGTGAAGGATCCTCCATCCAACATGCTTGGAATGGCTTCAGCAAATGTGTCCATCACTTCTTCCTCGAAGTGTCATCAATCTGAAGAATGCCAAGCCTCTCCCTAAAGTACTCTAACTTCACCCTGGCTAGTGGCTTCGTCAGCACATCTGCAATCTGCTCGTCCATCGCAATGTAAACGAGCTTCACAGCTCCTCTCTGCACCATATCCCTGATATAGTGATATTTGATCTGTATGTGTTTCAACCTGTAATGAAACACTGGGTTTTCAGACAGCTTCACACAACTCTGGTTATCACAAAAGATACTAGTAGCATCCAACGGGAGATCAAATAACTCAGATAGTAGCTTTCGTATCCATACTGCCTCACAACTAGCTGAACAAGCTGCAACATACTTTGCCTCAACTGTACTCAGTGCTACGCAGGACTGCTTCCTGCTAAACCAAGAGATCACACTTGATCCCATACTGAAGCAGCATCCATATGTGCTCTTCTTATCTGCAGCACTGCCAGCCCAATCTGAATCAACATAACCCTGCAGGTTAAACTTTTGATCTGATTCATACTTGAGCCCATAATCCACTGTACCCTTTAGGTACCTCAAAACATGCTTTACAGCAACCAGGTGAACACTCCTCGGATCCGTCAGGAACTGGCTCAATGTGTTCACAACAAAGCAAATATCTGGTCTTATGTTTGTCAGGTACATCAAGGACCTAATTATCTGACGATACATAGAGATGTCAACCGGCTTAGATAAAGCATCACATAGAAGCTTTAGATTCGATGCTAAGGGTGTGGCCATGGCCTTGCAATCCATCATCCCGAATCTCTTCAAGATATCTATTGTGTACTTCCCTTGACCAAGGAAGATCCCACCTGAATTCTGCCACACCTCCATACCTAGGAAATAATGCATCATTCCCAAATCTTTCATATCAAACTCAGCAACAAGCTTCCTCTTAGTATATGCAATCAATCTATCATCTCCTATTACAAATAATTCATACACGTATAGAAGTAGAATCACGGGATTTCCTTCCTCAACCTTGTAGTAAAGATTGCAATCTGCTTTACTCTTGGTAAATCCCAAACTAGATAGGAAACTGTCCATCCTACCATACCATGTTCTGGGGGCTTGTTTCAAGCCATACAAGGCTTTCTTCAATCTGCACACATATGACTCCCTGTCATGTATTTCAAAGTAGAGTGGTTGCTCCACATATACTTTCTCTTCAACGACACCATTCAAGAAAGCAGTCTTAACATACATCTGGTGTATTTTCCATTTCATTGATGCAGCCAAGGCAAGTACTGTTCTGATGGAAGTATACCTAGCTACAGGTGCAAAAGTTTCTTCATAATCTATTACCTCTTTCTGAGAGAAGCCGCGAGCTACGAATCTTGTTTTTTATTTCTCTACACTGCCATCTGCAGCATGCTTGATTTTGTAGATCCATTTGGAAGTCACAACAGACTTCTCTTTAGGTCTTGAGACAACATCCCAAACATCATTTTTCATTATTGATTGGTATTCCTCAACCATAGCATCCTTCCATTCTTTCTTTTCTACTACTTCTTCATAACTGGAAGGTTCTTTGTTCATAATGTCACAGAGTAAAGCAACATAGCTGGTATGTGATCTGGTTCTTTTCTTTGCTCTTTATTCTTCTTCTGGAATGCCAAATCTTTCTGCATCTTGAATGAGCTCTCTAGCCCATCCAGGTTTCCTCTTGTGAGAGTTATCCTCACGGGGTGGATCTATAGGTTCTTGCGGATCTTCAAACTCACGAACAACTTCTGGAATTGCTTCAGTCATGGTAGTGTCTTGAAATCTAGTTTTCTTAGGTTCTTCATAAACTTCGATAGGTGCCTTCCTTGATTTGATGAATGTTGAGTTTTCATCAAATGTTACATCCCTACCGACATCAATCTTCTTGAACCCTAGAAAGTATATTCTGTAAGCCTTCAAGCTTTCACTGTAACCCACAAAGATACCCTTCTTTCCTGAAGGATCTAGCTTGGTCCTCTTTTCCTTTGGGACATGTGTGTATACTGGACAACCAAATATTCTGAGATGGATGACTTCAGGTTTCTTACCAGAAAAGACCTCTTTTGGTGTCTTGTTGTCCAATATCTTGTGGGGTGTTCTGTTCTGCACATATACATCTATTCTAGCTGCTTCTGCCCATAGATGCATAGGTAGATCCTGGTCATGCAGTATTTCCCTTGCTGCTTCCATGATTGTTCTGTTCTTCCTTTCTGCAACTCCATTCTGTTGAGGATTATAAGGAGCAATCAACTCCCTCTTAATCCCTGAATCAATGCAAAGCTTCTTGAAGTCACCTGAGGTGAATTCTCCACCATTGTTGGATCTGAACATTTTGATCTTTTTGTCAGTTTGATTCTCCATCAAGGTTTTGAATTCCTTGAACTTATCAAACACCTCATCTTTGTTTTTCAAGAAGTATACCCAAGTCTTCCTGGAGAAGTCATCAATAAATGAGACATAGTAAACATACCCACTTAGAGAACTGGATGACATAGGACCACATACATCTAAGTGGATGATTTTCAAGATATCTTTTGCCTTGCTTTCACTACTTGGGAAAGCCTTCTTAATATTCTTACCTTTTGCACATCCTTTGCAAATGCCTTCATGTTTGGTCTTGATTTCAGGAAGACCCTCTACAGCCTTGCTTGCAATTGAAAGTGCCCTATAGTGCATATGAGCAAGTCTTCTATGCCAAAGTTCACTTGGCTTCATGGATTCATGCACCATGGCATGTTCAGGTTGTCCTTTTAATTTATACAAACCTCCCTCTTGCTCTCCAATCACAACTGCATCATCTATGGTCTTTCCTTTTGGCCACATTAGGACTTGGCCATCCACAAATGCAACCCTCATACCTTTTGCATCCAATGCAGAGATGGAGAGTAAGTTCTTCTTGAACCCAGGTACATAAAGGACCTCTTTCATCTTCAAAGATTTTCCAAAATCTAGGTTGTAGGAGGCTTCACCACTTCCTTTGATGGGATATTGATAATCATCCTCAAGTTTCACTTTATGGGGTGATTCATGTTCAGACAGATTTACAAAGGATTCTTTAAACCCAGTCAATGTTTGGAAGCCCCACTGTCAATTAACCAATCATTATAACCATGGGAGATAGTACCTGTGAGAGTAGAGATTAGAACATACTCTTCTTCACTTGATGAGTCATCATTACTATCATCACTTTCTGCCCTAGCCTTCTTCTTTGGAGGTTCATCATCTTTGGAAGCATGAGCATGGTACCTTCTTTTGTTACCCTTCTTCTTCTTGATGGAGTTGTTGTTGTTGTGGTTGTCCCTTTTTTTCTTGGGACATTCTGAAACAAAGTGATCCTTCTCATTACAAGTGAAACACCTTAGATCTTTCTTGTCTTTGTGAAAATGATGAGAAGATTTCTTCTTGTGATGGGATGGCTCCCTCTTCAACTTGCCCTTCTTAGTGTGAGCTATGAGAGCTTGATCTTCATTTCCCATCTTCTCTTCTCATGCCACAAGACTTGCTTCTTCTTGTGAGCATTCTTCCCATAATCTGCTGAAGGAGATTAACTTATTTCTGGCATAGATCCCCTAGATAAAAGAGTCCCATGACCTAGGTAGGCCATTCAAAGTAGTCATAACAATTTCACCATTCTCCACCATTTCATCTACAACTTCAAGTTGTTCCTTGATCTGAGAGACCTTGGAGAAATAGGATTGAATGGTTTCTCCATTCAACATCTTGACCCCTTTCAATTGATTCCGCAGGATCATCTTCCGATTTATGTTCTTTCCTTCAAATAGCTTGCTCAAAGAGTCAAACATAGCTTTGGGTGTCTTTAGAGAAGACACATGGGGTATGAGATGGTCTTTGATAGAATTAGCAATGATTCTCTTTGCCTTGACCAAGTTCTTCTTATGCAATACCTTAGCCTCTTCATCCTCTGGGATAGGGATGCCTTCTTTTATATATGAGTCCAACTCACTCTCTTCCACAATTAACCCAATCCTATACTTCCAAGCTCGGAAGTTATCAGCCCCTTCAAGCTTATCCTCAAGCTTGGTGCGGTGAGACATCTTAAAGAGTACTTCAAATGGAAATAGAAAAGATTTAGGTCTTACCACTTGAAATGCTGAAAACTAGATCTGGTCTCGGATTAGGGTTTGTTGAAAAAACCCTAAAAATTCAAAATGTGAATTTCAACTTTTTGAAAGGATAGAAAGATGCACCTTGATGAGATGATCAGCCTGGTGTATTCATAATTTGAGATCAACAAAGCTTTACTTTTCAGATTTGCCTTTTTGTCCTCCCAGGTTCACTAGGGAGAGCCCTGAATTAGGGTTTGAGTTTCCAGGAGATCTACCCAGCCAAAAATCTCGATCCAAAGCTCTAAACTTTGATTTTTGCAAGGAGCTTCCAGCTATGTCTTCAGATTTCAAAAATTCATATTTTTGTGGAAACCCTAATTTTTAGGGCCAAATCTGAAAATGCTCAGAATTGAATTCTGATTGGATAGATAGATTCTCCTTGAAGAGTAGAGTCAATCTACCATATTGATTTTCCAAAAACTGTGGAGAGAAACCCAATAAACAAGAAACTCAAGTTTTCGTCACTGCAAAATGTCTTCTTCTCAGGTTAGCTCTGATACCATGTTAAAATTTTGAGCATTAATTCATAATACTCTTGGATCTTTACTGATAGAATAACATATATAGTATATCAATGCATAACAATCACAATAAGCATGACAAGCATCACAAGAATCAAAAGCATGAGAGACAAGAGACAGAGTTTCCATGGGGAAAACCCTAAGGTGAAAAACCCCACAACTTCCTTAGAGATAGAGAGAGCAATGGCTCAACCAAAGTACAACCAAAATACACTTGAGATAGTCTCCTAGAGCAGATGATCCTCCTCCTCACTAGTGCACCACTTTCTAAGTGAGAGAAGTGTGTCTTTCCGAATGATCCAAATAGAGATCTCCCGATCTCTATTTATACTTAACCTATTTGCCCAGTGACCTTATGGGCCGACTTGTCTATCTAGATACATCCACAATATAATATATATTTTAGGGCTGACCCCACACATGGTGTTCTAATAACCCATCAACAAGTACACACACTTACGAAACTTGTCAATCCACATGACGACACTTCCTTATAGAGGAATAACACATCTCTTATAAGGGTACAATAAATATATATGAAATACATAGATGAAATACATTCCGAAGTTACATATACATCAACACGAAGATATTGTAACTTCATTTCAATTTCTTCGGTCAAGGTTAGTGCTTCTTCTTGCAACAGCTGTAATCTTGAGGAGGCTTCAACCTCCTTTTCTCTTAAATTTTCCAAATCCTTCTTAAGTGCCTTTCCTTCTGTGAACTTCTGCATCTTTTGTCGTGTAGAAAATTCCTTCATAGAAGTATTCACAGAATCCAAGCCCTATTGCTTCCGCTACACTTCACCATGGATACTTTGCAATTCTAGTTCTTCTGGTTCTTCTTGGATATGTTGCAATTCTGGTTCTTCCCACTAGGTTTTCCTGCTTTGCTCACTTTGTTTATTTAGAATGATTATATAGGGTGACCTTTGGTATCAATCATCAGAGCCCTACTTTTTAGTTTCCAGTTAGTACCTCATAGTATAGCTTGCGGGGGGTGTTGGAATATTCTCACCGTCATATTTATATTTTGCATGCATGTATGCAATTCTGCATGCATCGAGTCATCTGCATGCAATTGCATGCCTCTAGTCATCAGTATGGTAGTCTCCTAGCACCTAGTCCTTATTCTGCAGCCACCAAGAGCCTGTTTGTGCTCAGTTCTAGCCCTCCTATCCCCTAATGCACCCTTGTTTTCATCACTCAATAACATATTCTCCTTCTTCCACCTATTTAGGAGTTACCTCAGTTAGTTAGTTGGTTGATGATTTAGTTCCTTGATTCAGGGGATGGTTGATCAGTTAACTGACTGAAGCACTTAGATAGGCACCTACTGAGACTAGTTTGAGCTCCATTGACAACTGATAGCTCCTCATGCGCTCATATTGGAGTCTCGTTCCCTACATCAGTGCCCATGCACTCAGTTAGACTTAGTTAGACTCATTTGAATGACTAGTTGACCTTTATGACCACTGCCACTGGTTTGGATGATGTCTCCAATGCTATCCAAGCCACATTTTGAGGAGAATTCGAATGACCTCTTCGCTTATTCGAATCTCATTGATTGTATTCAATTATTATTCACATTATAGAGTGCCAACTTATAGCTGATGTATGATACAACAGTTTTCTCCATTTTCTGTGTAATGAGTGTTAATTGATTCACTGTTTCTTCTTCTTCTTTCCACACTACATGAGTAAATTCTAGTGAGTTCTGCTACTGTTGAGTGATCCTATTTCTGAAATATCACAAACCTAAGCTTTCCTCGCATTGCTTTACCCTACTGGAGATGCTTCCAACTTCATAGCTAGTTCCAATGCATCCATTTGCATTGTAACCTTCTAGTGTGTAAACGGTCCATGTATATGTGGAAATAGTGACACAATGAACCATTCATTGTGTTTCTCTTTAGGAATCTGAAATATTACCTTATCGATTAATGCTTTGAATATTTGGTCAAATTCATAGATTGTCTTAGTTTAAGAACTATATAGTTTCCTTTAACTCGGTAATATATGGTCACTTGGATTTTGGCTTCTTATATTCTTTTATCAATGCATCCTTAATGCCTCTGAAATTTATGTTTGGTATGGTGGCCTAATATTTCATATACCATGTCATTGTGTGATAATACCAACCTCATGGCATCATCAACACTATATTGTTTGGTATAGTGGCCTAGTACTACACCAGCTTCACGGCATCATCTTGGACTTGCCTCTCCTTCCATGCTGATTTGGATTGTTTGTACCCAACCCATGGAATACAAGCATCATCAATGTAGGGTCTAGCCCCACCATCATATTCTATGTAGTACTGCTACTAATCATTATAGGTTGTGTTTGACCAACAAATTTACCTCTTCCATACTATACTACTGTTATTGTTACTAGCTGGAAATAACAGATTCATACTTCTTACCTCATGTTTTGGGGATGTGCATGGTGTCGTGAGCTCAACCAAAATCCTGATCTAAATAGTACTACCTCCTTTAGATCAATTGTGCTTTATGCCATCTTCTTACTTTGAGTGCGGCAATCCTTTGATATGGATTCCTACATAGAAATCTCTTTCTTGAAACTCACTGCAATGCGTCTCTACCTTAGACACAATCTTGTTCCAACTATAATTTTGAAATATTTTCCCTCTATGCAGTATTCCCATCTCTTCTACTGTTTTGTCTTCTTCTATTCTAAGAATCCTCAACTCATCCTTTCCTCATTCATTCCTTCCTTCATCTATATTGTTCTATGGTTATCCCCGAGCTCCCTACTGCATGCATAAGTGCTTATATACTAGGATGATCTCATTCAAATATCATCATTCCCTTGTCACACAATAACATCTTAATTCAGGTACTAAGTGACTTCAAATACCTTCTGTGTGGACCCTTAAAGAACTCCCTCTCAGCTATTGTGTAAGATTCAGTATAGTCTACAGAAAATTATATGACATACCCCTTGAAAATATTATCCAACCAACAATCTACTGTGAGTGATATAGTGTTACTTACAATGGTAACCAATCATATCTATTCTAGGGTCCAATTCCTTAAACTCGAACCATTATCTCTCGGGTTCACCTAAACTAGCCTTAGCAACCCCTCTACCAAAAGTATGGAAAAATAACAGAAGAAGAATTTATATAGATCCCAATAGGTGTACCTCTACAACTAGTCAACTTCATTGAACTGAGGATTCTTATTTTGTTCTTTGGAAAAATCATATGACTTTTGTTTCAACCAATCTTCTATTCCTTGTCTCATTTGACTCCACGGAACCATTAGTCAAATATTATGTCCCTTCAGGCATAGATTTTTGTGTTGGAACATGGGTAGACCAAAGGTTCAACATAAATCACACCAACAAAAATGTAGACATTGGCCCTTTCGACATGACGTCGCTGTTGATGTATATGTAACTTCGGAATGTATTTCATCTGTGTATTTTATATATATTTATTGTACCCTTATAAGAGATGTGTCATTCCTCTATAAGGAAGTGTCGTCATCTAGATTGACAAGTGTCACAAGTGTGTGTACTTGCCGATGCGTTATTAGACCACCATGTGTGGGTTTGACCCTGAAATATATATTATAATGTGGATGTACCTAGCTAGACAAGTCGGCCCCATAAGGTCACAGGGCAAACAGATTAGTATAAATAGAGATCAGGTGATCTCTATTTAGATCACTCGGAAAAGTATCTCACTCTCACTCAGAAAGTGGCGCACTAGTGAGGAGAAGGATCATCTACTACTAGGAGACTATCTCAGTGTATTTTGGTTGTACTTTGGTTGAGCCATTGCTCTCTCTATCTCTGAGGAAGTTGTGGTGTTTTTCACCTTAGGGTTTTCCCCATGAAAACTCTGTGTCTCTTGTCTCTCATGCTTTTGATTCTTGTGATGCTTGTCATGCTTATTGTGATTGTCATGCATTGATATACTGTATATGTTATTCTCTCAGCAAAGATCCTAGAGTATTGTGAATTAATGCTCAGAATTTAACATGGTATCAGAGCTAACCTGAGAAGAAGACATTTTGCATTGACGGAAACTTGAGTTTCTTGTTTATTGGGTTTCTCTCCATAGATTTTGGAAAAGCAGTATAGTAGATTGACTCTACTCATCAAGTTGCATCTATCTGTCCAATCGGAATTCAATTCCGAGCATTTTCAGATTTGGCCATAAAAATTAGGGTTTCCACAAAAATTGGAATTTCTGAAATCTGAAGACATAGCTGGAAGCTCCTTGCAAAAATCAAAGTTTAGAGCTTTGAATCGATATTTTTGGTTGGGTAGATCTCCGGGAAACTGAAACCCTAATTCAGGGCTCTCCCTAGTGAACCTGGGAGGACAAAAAGGAAAATCTGAAGGGTAAAGCTTTGCTGATCTCAAATTCTGAATACACCAGGCTGATCAGCTCATCAAGGCACATCTTTCTATCCTTTCAGAAAATTGAAATTCACATTTTGAATTTTTAGGGTTTTTTCGACAAACCCTAATCCGGGACCAGATCCAGTTTTCAGCATTTCAAGTGGTAAGATATAAATCTTTTCTATTTCCATTTGAAGTACTCTTTAAGATTTCTCACCACACCAAGCTTGAGGATAAGCTTGAAGGAGATGATAACTTCCAAGATTGGAAGTATAAGATTGGGTTAATCCTGGAAGAGAATGAGTTGGACTCATATGTGAAAGAAGGCATCCCTATCCCAGAGGATGAAGAGGCCAAGGTATTGAATAAGAAGAACTTGGTCAAGGCAAAGATAAGCATTGCTAATTCCATTAAAGACCATCTCATACCCCATGTGTCCTCTCTAAAGACACCCAAGGAGAGGTTTGACTCTTTGACCAAGCTATTTGAAGGGAAGAACATAAATCAGAAGATGACCCTGCGGAACCAATTGAAAGGAGTAAAATTTCAGAATGGAGAAACCATTCAATCTTATTTTTCAAGGGTCTCCCAGATCAAGGAACAACTAGAAGCAGTGGATGAAATGGTGGAGAATGGTGAAGTGGTGATGACCACTCTAAATGGCCTACCCAGGTCATGGGATTCCTTTATTCAAGGAATCTGTGCAAGGAAGAAGTTGATCTCCTTCAATAGATTGCGGGAAGACTGCTCTCAAGAAGAAGCTAGGCTTGTGGCCCGAGAAGAAGAGATGGGAAATGAAGATCAAGCTCTCACAGCACATGCCAGGAAAGGCAAGTCCAAGAAGGAATCATCTCATAACAGAATATTCTCACACCACCATTATCATAAAGATAAGAAAGATCTTAGATGCTTCAATTGCAATGAGAAGGGACACTTTGCTTCATATTGTCCCAAGAAGAAGAGAGCCAACAACAACAACTTCAATAAGAAGAAGAAGAATAACAAAAGAAGATATCATGCTCATTCTGCCGAAGATGATGAACCCCCAAAGAAGAAGGCTAGAGTAGAAAGTGATAGTGATGATGACTCATCAAGTGAAGAAGAGTATGTTCTAATTTATACTCTCACAGGTACTATCTCCCATGGTTGTAATGTTTGGTTGATTGACAGTGGTGCTTCCAAACACATGACTGGGTTTAAGGAATATTTTGTGAATCTATCTAAACATGAATCACCCCATAAGGTGAAACTTGGGGATGATTATCAATACCCAATTAAAGGAAGTGGTGAAGCCTCCTACAACCTAGATTCTGGAAAATCTTTGAAGATGAAAGAAGTCCTTTATGTACCTGGGCTCAAGAAGAATTTACTCTCCATCTCTGCATTGGATGCAAAAGGTATGAGGGTTTCATTTGTGGATGGCCAAGTCCTAATGTGTCCAAAGGGAAAGAACATAGATGATTTAGTAGTGACTGGAGAGCAAGAGGTAGGTTTGTATAAATTGAAGGGACAACCTGAACATGCCATGGTACATGAATCCATGGAGCCAAGTGAACTTTGGCATAGAAGACTTGCTCATATGCACTATAGGGAACTTCCAATTGCAAGCAAGGCTGTAGAGGGTCTTCCTGAGATCAAGACCAAACATGAAGGTGTTTGCAAAGGATGTGCAAAAGGTAAGAACATTAAGAAGGCTTTCCCAAGCAGTGAAAGCAAGGCAAAAGACATCCTGAAAATCATCCACTCAGATGGATGTGGTCCTATGTCATCCAGTTCTCTAAGTGGGTATGTTTACTATGTCTCATTTATTGATGACTTCTCCAGGAAGACTTGGGTATACTTCTTGAAGAACAAAGATGAGGTGTTTGATAAGTTCAAGGAATTCAAAACCTTGATGGAGAATCAAACTGACAAGAAGATCAAAACATTCAGATCCAACAATGGTGGAGAATTCACCTTAGGTGACTTCAAGAAGCTTTGCAGTGATTCAGGGATTAAGAGGGAGTTCACTGCTCCTTATAATCCTCGACAGAATGGAGTTGCAGAAAGGGAGAACAGAACAATCACGGAAGCAGCAAGGGCAATGCTGTATGACCAGGATCTACCTATGCATCTATGGGAAGAAGCAGCTAGAACAGCTGTATATGTGTAGAACAGAACACCCCACAAGATATTGGACAACAAAACTCCAGAAGACATCTTTTCTGGTAAGAAACCTGAAGTCAGCCATCTTAAAATATTTGGTTTTCTAGTATACACTCATGTCCTAAAGGAAAAGAGGACCAAACTAGATCCTTCAAGAAAGAAGGGTATCTTTGTGGGTTACAGTGAAAGCTCGAAGGCTTACAGATTATACTTTCCTGGGTTCAAGAAGATTGATGTCAGTAAGGATGAATATAAGTTCAAGGTGTTAAGATTTATAATGCTAAGACAAAAAATAGCAGCATTACATTCCATTTCACAATAATAGCATATACAGGATCACTGAAGAAACAACAAGCACAACATAAACACAAGAGACACAGATTTATCCTGGGAAACCCTTATGGGGTAGAAAACCCAGCAAAGCTTCCTCAATATAGATGACCAGCAAATACAAAAGATGTAACCCTGAGCATAAGCTCCTCCTTCTCCATAGTAGACCTCTCTCTCATAAGGGCACGACTCTAAAGTGGGTGAGTGTGTGTAAATGAGGAATACACCTCCTCTATTTATACACTACTCGGACTTGTCTTTTACACAAATCATGTAGGCTCGTATTTAACCATTGGGTTAAATACCCCACTACAACTGATTGGGCCGACCCCTCTAAGGTGGTCTAATAACCCTTCGACCCACATAACACATACAGGGCCAACCCCCACTAGGGAAGTCTAATAACCCAAGTTACCACATTCCGACGGAGGAATAAACATCTCCGTATATACAATAAGATCTTCACGGAGGAATGAATCATCTCCGGAATAATAAAGTACAAATATAATATTCTTAGAAGTTACAATATTCAACACTCCCCCTTAATGAGAAGGATATTATAACAATGTCTGTAGGAGTAAGGAGTCATCAACTACATCATACATGATACATCTCTATATCATCGGAAGCTTTCTTCAATACATCATCATTAGTAACTCAACTAGTTACTGGAACATCATTATAGTTATTGCACAATCATCGACATCATCATCATATGATCATTAGCATCACCATTATCACCATCATCATCATCAACATCGTCATCATACGATCATCAGCATCGTCATCATACAATCATCAACATCGTATACCCTGCAATACGTATGATCATATTCAGGATGATAAATCCTTCTCCCTTTAGGACATAGGTCCATGGATGATGCAATCTTGTCATGTTCCTTTTGAACCGAGGTCCAGGGATGATCCAGTCCTATCATGTACCTTTTGAACCGAAGTCCAGGGACAATCCAGTCCTATCATGTACCTTTTGAACCAAAGTCTAGGGACAATCCAGTCCTATCATTCAATTCTCGGAGACCTCATGTCTACGGCTCAATTCAAAGGACCAAAGTCCGAGGACGATCCAATCTTCTTACCTGTTCATTCAGGATTTTATTCTCGGAGACATCTTGTCTACGGCTCAATTCATAGGACCAAAGTCCGAGGACGATCCAATCCCCTTACCTGTTCATTCAGGATTTTATTCTCGGAGACATCTTGTCTAGAGCTCAATTAATAGGACCAAAGTCGGAGGATGATCCAATCCCCTTACCTGTTCATTCATGATTTTATTCTTGGAGACATCTTGTCTACGGCTCAATTCATAGGACCAAATTCCTAGTACGATCCAATCCCCTTACCTGTTCATTCAAGATTTTATTCTTGAAGAAATCTTGTCTATAGCTCAATTCATAGGACCAAAGTCCGAGGACGATCCAATCCCCTTACCTGTTCATTCAGGATTTTATTCTCGGAGACATCTTGTCTACAGCTCAATTCATAGGACCAAAGTCCGAGGACGATCCAATCCGCTTACTTGTTCATTCAGGATTTTATTCTCGGATACATCTTGTCTATGACTATCTTTAGGACTAAAGTCCAGGGATGATCCAATCCCCTCATGTCCACCAACCTTTATGTCGGCATCACCAATATATGTATCCACATCATTGATCTCTCTATCGATGTAGGCAATCTCATCATAAGTGACCACATCACTCCCCCTTTCAAGGAGTGTCCTTCTAAATTATATTAAGTTTGTCTCGGAAAGCTTTACTTGAGGTAGAGGTTTGGTTAGTACATCGGATCGGTAGAGGTTTGGTTAGTACGTTGGTAAGTTGTTACAAATTCGAACTTTAATTCCTTTCTGCACCATATCTTGTATATAGAAATGTTAGATCTCTATGTGCTTTGACTTATCATGGAACACTGGATTCTCTGCCATTTTGGTACAACTCTATTTGTCACATAGGATCATAGTTGGGTCTATCTCTAAGTCAAACAATCCTGAAGCCATACTTCTTCACAACTAGCAGAGCAAGCAGCCATATATTTCGCTTGTGCTGAGAGCCACACTAGACTGCTTCCTACTAAACCACAAGATCATGGCTGATCCCAGACAATAACATCTTCTCGATGTGCTCTTCTTGTCTGATACACTTTTTGCTCAATCAATATCTGTGTAGCCATCTGAATTCATGATCTCCAAGATAACATAGATCAAAGTCTATCGTATCCTTTAGGTACCTCATCACATGCTTTGCAGCTATCAGGTGAACACATCTAGTTTCCACTAGATACTGACTCAAGGTGTTCACAGCAAAGAACATATATGACCTAGTATTCGTTAGATACATCAATGACTCAATAATTTGTCTGTACATAGTTATATCTACTAACTCTGATGAGTCATCCGCTAATAGCTTCGAGTTGGAATCCATGAGAGTGGCCATTCCAACACATCAAGTCCTTTTAATATTTATTATCATATTTTCCCTAGTTGAGAAAGATTCCTTCTGAGCCTTGCCATGCTTCCAGACCTAGGAAGTAATGCATCAATCTAAGATCTTTCATTTTCATTTCTGCAGCCATCTTCTTCTTTCTTTTCATGATCTATTTCTCATTCACTATCAGAAAGTTATCATCTACATACAATAATAGTATGATCCATAACCTTAAGGTAAAGGTTAGGAACAACTTTACTTTTGGTAAAGCCCAATCTTATCAAGAAACTGTCAATTCTCCCTTTGTGACTGAACATCATTCACACTCTATATTGAATGATCTTCTACATATCTATTTGTGCCATCTCTCGTTAGATGGGTCTACTGATATGAGCCTCAATACCATTTGAACTCTGTGGTGAGTTCCTTCTTGCATCCATGTCATCTGTGTATAGAAACATATTCAACCTTGTAGCAAAGGTTGAGATCCACATCACCCATGGTGTTAGGAACCCATGTCTTTACTTTGTTAGTATGTTGTTGTTGGATGCATATGCTTTGTAAGTCGCCCAGTAGTATTTGTTGATCAAGAGTTTATGTTATTTTTGTTGGCGCATATGCTTTGTAAGTCACCCGTAGTATTGTTGATCCATAGTTTGTAATGGTCCATGGTTTTGACCCATAGTATTGGCGCCTAGAATTAGTATATAAGTGTGTGTTGAGACCTATGAAGGCACCGTGAAGTTATTTGTATTGAGCTTGCTCATAGGAGGTTTCCCCCTCGAAGTGGCCTGTGATCAATATAAAAGTGATTCTGAGTTCTGTCATTTCTGCTATTTCGCATTTTCGCATTAATTAATTGTTGCAGGTGCATCACATCTGGTATGAGAGCACTTTCTTGGGCTCGCTGGGTGAAATTTCTACCAAATTGTTTTTCGCATCTGTTGTAGGTTCGGATTTGGGAATAATCCCTATCCGCTTAACTGTGGGAAGTACTTGGGCATAAGCCCTAAAACTCATTGTGAGGAGTACCACAAGAACCCCGAAGTAGCTGGCCCATTGAGAGGACCTGCCAGTGAAAAGGGAAACGACCCCTACCTGATTGACTAGTTCCCACCCGTGAGGTAAACCAAGAGCTATCGTTTTTGGAAAAGCGGTTATTAGTTTTACCTGAGCTGTGGAGTGAGGGGTACTGCCCCAATACGCAAGCCGTCAGACAACATTGGTGGCCGAGTGAAACCCCTGAACTGTTAGGAAGCCGCACATACCTGGGGTCCATATCTACTTTCAGCTGAACTATTGTCGATCACTGCTACACCGTTTCAGATCCATTTTGCAAGCCGTTCCAAATTCAGTCGTTTTCAATCCATTTGGCACTGTTCCAGATCCCTTTCGAGCCGTAGCCGCACCAGTTTGGAAAAAAAAAAAAAAAAATTCAGTTTTTTCTCGATATCTCCCTTATTTTCACTCTGTTTCCCTCGAAATTTTTGGGGAACCCCTATCATCCCATTCTGCATATTTCAGTCCTGAGGACCCTACCCCCAATTCCTCTTCCCAAAGCCTGAAATCCCACATTTGTCTATTTTTAGGGTTTGCCATAACTTCCTCAGATTTCACCCAATCACCTTCAAATTTTACCACAGAGTTCCTTTCTAAATTTTGCTTCTTTGTTCCCCTCTGCCAAATTTTCCCATTCTTTCACCCCGCTTTTGAAATCCTCATTTTTGCTTCCCTGTCTATCCAACAGTGTCCAAAGCCTAGTCAAACCCCAATTACCCTTCTGATTTTTTCCCAAGTCCAGATTTTCCCTTACTGAAGTAGTTTCTCTTTTTGTTTTCCTACTCAGTCAACCGAAAAAAAAAAAAATCCTGGTTATGGTTGTCACCCGTGCAGCAGCAAAAACCATGAAGGACGCACTTGTAGCCATCCAAGCCAAACTCCAGGATATGGATGAAAAATTTCTTGGTCTCCATCTTGAACATTCAACTATGAACAACAAACAGTAGTCCGAGTCTTCAGCAGACAATGGGTTCTCTTCTTCCAGCAATTTCCTTGGTCCGAAGCTTGATTTTCCTCACTTCATTGGTACCGATCCAACCGGATGGATCTATCGTGCAGAACTGTATTTCAGTCTGCATAATACTTCTGATGTCAACAAATTTTCGTTGGCATCCTTTCATTTGGAATAGGAAGCTCTTCAATGGTACCGTTGGTACATCAAGGCTCATCCAGAGCCCAAATGGCCAGACTTTTGCTAGCTCCTTTTGCAATGATTTGGTCCTAGTGCTTTTGATGACTTCACAGGAGCCCTCACTAAACTTCACCAAACTAGCACTATGAGAGAGTATCAAACCGAATTTGAGAATCTAGCCAACCACACCAAAGGATTGTCTGATGACTTTTACCGGAGTTGTTTTATCAGTGGTCTAAAGGATGCCATCCGCTCTGAGGTCAAAATGTTCTGTCCCAACACAATGATGGAAGCACTAGGGTTGGCTAAGTTGGCAGAAGACAAGATTGTAGCCCAACAACGCTCCAAGCCCACTTTTGTTCCCTTTTGAAATATGGGTCCTCAGCGACCACCTATACCGCAGGCTCCTCCACCGACTGCTATCAAGCGTTTGTCTGAAACAGAGATGCAAGCACGCAGAGAAAAGGGGCTTTGCTATAATTGTGATGAGAAATTCACTCGAGGACATAGATGTGTTCAGCAAAAGCTCTATCTCTTGGATGTGGAGTCTCCGCCTGCCTCTGAAATTGGTGACGAAGATCCAGAAACACTAGATGCTCTGGTCGACATTCAGGAACCGCCTATTGACCCTCTATCTCAGGATGACCAGCCAGAGATATCTCTCCATGCTTTAGCTGGAATCACCACCCCCCAAACAATGCGGGTCAGGGGTTACTTCAAGAAGCTTCCTCTTACAATACTCATTGATTCTGGTAGCACTCATAATTTCATTGACCCTCGAATCGCCAAACAAGCTGATTGTTTTATCCATCCTTGCTCCAACTTTGAAGTCATGGTTGCCAATGGGGGCACCTTACCTTGCAAAGGGAAGTGTCGAAATGTGTGTATCTCTATGGGAGATTATACCTTGCACTCTGCATGTTTGCCTTGCCCTTAGGCGGATGTGATGTGGTTTTGGGCGCTCAATGGCTACGCACACTTGGCCCTATCTTATGGGATTTTGCTGAACTTTAGATGCAGTTTTCCCTCAATGGACACAAAGACACATTGACAGGATTACAACCAGGTTCTCTCAGCATCATCAGTTCACATCGCATGGAAAAAATCCTCAAGAAGAATTCACATGGTGTCATCGCTTAGATCCATTCCATCCAGATGCAACCATCAGCGATCTCCAGTACTCCTTTGGATCTACAACAAATTTTGGATCGATATATAGGTGTCTTTGCTGAACCAGTGGGACTGCCACCTTCCAGGCCAGAAGACCATCATATTCAGCTCCTTCCTGGCAGTGTTCCTCATTTCACTACCCATTTCACCAAAAAACGGAGATTGAAATGCTCGTTCGGGACTTATTGAAGAAAGGTATTATTCGCCCAAGCACTAGTTCCTTTTCTTCTCCAGTTATTCTTGTCCGCAAAAAAGATGGGTCATGGCGCCTCTGCATTGACTTCCGAGCACTTAATCACCTCACCATCAAGGATAAGTTTCCAATTCCTATTGTTGATGAGCTTCATGGGGCTCACTTTTTCTCCAAGTTGGATCTTCGTTCTGGGTATCATCAAATTCGGGTTCATGAGGATGATATACCTAAAACAACTTTCCACACACATGATGGCCATTATGAGTTTTTGGTCATGCCCTTTGGCCTTACTAATGCTCCTTCCACATTCTAGGCCTTAATGAATAAAATATTTCGACCCTACTTGCGGAAATTCATTCTGGTATTCTTTGATGATATCCTCATCTACAGTAAAACATGGGATGAACATCACCAGCATTTGGATCTTGTCATGCAACTTTTCTTTGACCATCATCTCCATGCCAAGCAGTCTAAATGTGTTTTTGGACAGAAGGAAGTTGAGTATCTTGGGCACATTATCTCAACACAAGGGGTTCGCGTGGATATTGCCAAAATTGATGCCATGAACAATTGGCCACATCCTCAGACACTCAAGAGCCTTCGTGGTTTTTTGGGGTTGACTGGCTACTACTGCAAGTTTGTCAAGGATTATGGGAAGATTGCAGCTCCATTAAATGCTCTATCGAAAAAGGATGCCTTCAGATGGAAACCTGCTGCTTAGTGTGCATTTGACAAACTAAAACAAGCTATGTGTACTACACCTGTGCTAGCTATGCCCGATTTTTCCAAGCCCTTCACTATTGAGAGTGATGCTTGCGGCAATGGACTTGGTGTTGTTCTCCTTCAAGATGAACACCCCATTGCGTTCACCAGCAAAGCCCTTTTAGGTAAGAATCTAGCTGCCTCTACCTATGAGAAGGAAATGATGGCTATTTTGCATGCAGTACAGAAGTGGCGCCCATACCTATTAGGGAATCATTTCTGCATCAAGATTGATCACTAGAGTCTGAAATATTTCTTGGACCAGCGTGTCTCCTCCCCGGCACAACAAAAATGGGTTAGCAAACTCATGGATTATGACTATGAGATCACTTACAAGAAGGGTAAAGACAATATTGTGGCAGATGCTCTTTCTCGCACATTTGAGGCCCAAGGTTCTCTTTCATCTATTTCTATGCCTGTTCCAAATTGGTTGCAATCTGTTCAACAGGGTTATGTCAATGACTCCTCCTTATCTCAAATCATCCAATGCTTGACCAACAACCCTTCTGCTGTACCACGTTACTCTTGGGATGGTGCTTCTCTACGATACAAGGGTCGACTGGTGCTTCCCCAAAGCACAGATCTTCAACAGGCTGTCTTCTATGAACTCCATGCTTCTCCATCGATAGGACACTCTGGGTTCCTCAAAACATATGAACGAGCATGGCGTAACTTCTTTTGGCAGGGCATGAAAAGGACAATTCAACAGATGGTGGCCGAATGTGATACTTGCCAGCGCAATAAGGGTGAAACAACACTCCTTCCAGGATTGCTTGAACCCTTGCCCATACCTACACGGATTTGGATAGATATTTCTATGGATTTCATTGAAGGGCTCCCTAAACCTGGTGGGAAGACAGTGATTCTCGTTGTGGTTGATCGCCTCTCCAAATATAGTCATTTTTGTGCTCTCAGCCATCCCTATATAGCCTCCTCCGTCGTTCAAATTTTTCTAGACCAGATCTTTCATCTTCATGGCATCCCTTCTTCCATTGTCTTGGATCGTGATGCGACTTTCACCAGTCATTTTTGGACAGAACTATTTCGCCACACTGGCACCAAACTGAAGATGAGTTCAGGGTATCACCCACAAATAGATGGTCAGATTGAAATTGTCAATAAATGCTTGGAAACTTATCTTCGTTGCTTCACCTTGGAACAACAACATCAGTGGGAAAAATGGATCCCTCTCATTGAATGGTGGTACAATACCTCTTACCACACTGCCTCTAAAATGACCCCATATGAAGCAGTCTATGGTCAGGCACCTCCAGCTCTTCTTCCATACACCCCCACCAGTTCACCAGTTCAGGAAGTTGACATGGTCCTTCGAAGCCACGATCAGATTCTTCGCATTTTGCCGGACAATCTTCACATGGCAAGAAATCGCATGAAGCAACAAGCTGATCAGCACCATTTTGAGCGCACTTTTCAAGTCGGCGATATGGTTTTTCTTCGTCTCTGGCCATACAAACAATCATCCTTGAAACTCAAAGGGCGTCATAAGCTCGCTCCAAATTTCTATGGGCCATATCGGATTCTTCAGAAGATTGGGTCCATTGCTTATAAATTGGAACTTCCTCCTTCTTCCCGCATTCATCCAGTCTTTCATGTCTCTTGTCTGAAGCAAGTTCTTGGCACCAACATCAGTGGACAAATGATTTTACCCGAATTGGATAATGAAGGATCCATCCTTTTGGAGCCAGAGGCCATCCTCAATCGGCGCACGCATCAGCTTCTCTCTCACTCCATCACAGAGGTCTTAATTCAGTGGCACGGCATGCAACCAGAGGATGCTACATGGGAACCACTCCTTCAGATTCAACAACAATTTCCACATCTAAAGCTTTGAGGACAAATATTTTTTTAAGGGGGAGGGGATGTTAGGAACCCATGTCTTTACTTTGTTAGTATGTTGTTGTTGGACGCATATGCTTTGTAAGTCATCCCGTAGTATTTGTTGATCAATAGTTTCTGTTATTGTTGTTGGCGCATATGCTTTGTAAGTCGCCCGTAGTATTGTTGATGCATAGTTTGTAACGGTCCATGGTTTTGACCCATAGTATTGGTGCCTAGAATTAGTATATAAGTGTGTGTTGAGACCTATGAAGGCACCGTGAAGTTATTTGTATTGAGCTTGCTCATAGGAGGTTGCCCCCTCGAAGTGGCCTGTGATCAATATAAAAGTGATTATGAGTTCTGTCATTTCTGCTATTTCGCATTTTCGTATTAATTAATTGTTGCAGGTGCATCACACATGGTGATCATTAAGCTCATCAATTGATTATCGATCCTGGGTACCCATACAGAACCTGATTCACACTTCTTCTTTAATTACACCATTAAGAGAATGGTCTTATCTATCCACTTGTAGCAAACATCTTGTCATGATTCTCTTCCTCTTTCTAAGAGAATCTTCTAGCCATGAGCCTTCTATATTTTGTTTGATTTGTAAATCTTCTTGTTGAACATCCATCACTTGTTCGGTGTTCATCATTCTTCATGATCTTTCCTACAAAACAAAATTAAGTACATGATTAGTAATACTTCATAATCATGAAATCATGTTGACATGATAACCTATTATGCATACAAATATCATTTACATAGTTATGCAACTATCTTGACCAATACTTTGGAACGACACTTTTCCATATCCTTTATGCATACAGTGGCTATCTAGATGCCTTCCATCTCTACCAGAACATACTATCGAGAGTGTGCACAGCTCTCAGCATGTCAGCAAAGAGGTTTCATTCTAGACAAGCAACAATAGAATGTTTGTCCAACTTACCAATCATATGCATATTAGTAGTATATTGTTCAATGCTATATGAATGTTTACACTCAGCATGATATATTCTAGGAATACAAATATGCATACAAGAAATATCATTTACAATTTCAAATAACAACTCAAATACTTATCTTTTATGTTTGTGTGGTTGCCTCCCGCTTGATCTTCTATATGTCTTTTGAACTTCTATTCATTCTGTACCATTGTGCATGCTCAAGTGTGCACTAGTGTCATCCTCATGATCTAAACAATATCTTCTTTGTTCTCTTCAATGATTTAGAGATCCTGTGCTAGAACCTGCATATCTCATAGGTTAAGCATAATATAACAAAGTGTTGTTGCAGCAACATCCCCCCCAAAAAAAAATTTGTACATATTGGGGCCCCTCCTTTAAACTTTTTCAGAAAGGCTGCCTTAAGGGCCATTCCCAACTTTTATCTTTATTTTCAACAGAAAATCTTGCTGTGAACCTCTCCCCAGTCTTCCTTCCTCTAAAAAGTTAAATTTATGGAATCTTCCTTAAACTGCGGAACGATTTGATAAAGCCCCGCAGTTGCGGAAGTGTTCAAACTTTCCATCCCGAAACGGCGGAAGCTGTTTGTGTAAATCTTCTCGAAAATAACTTGGAAACTTTTCCCCAAAAGGTTGTGGAAGAATTCAAGGAAACCGCGGAAGAATTCAAGAATTCCTTCCGAAACGGCGGGCACCATTCGCCGAACCTCTCCGAAACTCTGAAGCAGACTTAGAAACTTTCTTTTGAAATATTGCGGAGCCTTTAGACTTTCCATCCCGAAACTGCGGGAGCATTCATCATAAGTCTCCCGAAAAGCTTCGAAATTATTGTTGAAAAGGTCGTGGAAACGTTTGACGAATTCCTTCCGAAACAGCGGAAGAATTCAAGAAAGCCGCCCGAATCTTGCGGATGAAATTCGCCAACCTTCCCTGAATCCACCAAGTAACTTAGTTTTTTTTCAAATCTTTAAGTCCTGAAGTTGCAGAAGCATTAGCGATATTCTTCCTGAGCCTTCGCGGAATCCTTCGCGTTACCTTCCCGCAACCCCGTCGAGAAAAGTTGCGGAACCATTCAGGTTTTCTTTCCGCGATGGAGGAGGTCTGTTGCGGAAACCATTCGCGAAACCCGCCCGAAACCCCATGGAGTCTTAGAATTTTTTGTTTGAGTTGTAGATGTCTTCACTCTATCTCACCAAAACAGCGGAGCCATTTGCCGATTCCTTCCGAAAAGGTGGAAGCAAATCGCGAGAGCTTTTCGACCCGTCAGAAACAAGCACGGCCAAAACTTAGAATTTTTCTCGAATTCACGAGAACCTTTTGCGGAAGCATTGGCGGAAGTATTCCAAAACTGCGAAAGCCACTTGCGAAAGCTTTCCGCAGTTTTGGGAGCTTTCACGTTTTCATCCCGAAGAGACCGCCAAAAGACTTAATCGTCCGCGTTCCAACTTGCGGAAGCAATTCACCAACGTCTCCCGAAACGGCGGAAGCTTTCGCCATATCTTTCCGCAACGACGGGTGAGATTCACAAGTTTGTCCCACAGGAGGCCATCGTGCGCAAACCGAGACGGCTTGATTTGATGCCGACGTACCGATACTTAAACCGCATTTAATTGCGCCACCCACCAAAATTGAATGCCACATGTGCCCAGCTTATTTAAATAAGTGGTGGAGGCTCGATCCAAAACGTTGTTAATTCTCGATTGGAAGATTTGTTGGACGCCGTGCAAACCGCTCTAGCTCAGCCTACTTGTCCATGTTCACGGCCACCTCATTCAACTGTCTTCACGGTGCCAGGTAGGAACTTTAACCGTTAAATCTTGTCTTCCACGCGTCATATTATCTTTTGGGTGTTCTCTTTTTCAAAGACGATAGGAATTGGTTGGATTTTGACGGGCAAAATGCCCGTCATGGGCTGTTTTGCCCGTCAAATGCGGTCTAAATTTCGATTTCCTGTCGTTTGCATATTGGTTAAGAAAAAATGTCAATTTGGACGGACGGATTTATTGTTTTTTTTTTTCCAAAGTTTCCCCCGAGGCCCCGTAGACTTTTTCATGTCCCCAGCCGAAAGCTAAAACCGTAGCCCCCGGGATTTTTCATAAGCCTCAGTCCCGCCGTAGCCACTACCCAACTTAAATCCTAAGACAGGCACCGTCACCCCTGTTCAAACCTCCCATAGAGCACCTCGTCAAGTGCCATAAATGACAATGGCGTTTGAAACCCTCGCTTGGTCGTAAATATGAAAACGGCTCCCTATTTCGTCACAGGGTCATTTCACCCAGACTTCCCCGCCACTAGCCTTTTAAAAGCACAATGACAAAAGTCACCCTTTCCCCTAGAGCTAGACCGAGAGCAGGTTGCTTCCGCAATATGCTTATCCTAGCAGGAGCATTTCCAAACCTGCCCCTTTAAAGGAGTTAGGATGACTAAAATTTAGAACTCATGTTTGGAATGGTGTATTTTGGCTTCCTAACATACAGCTTCCCATTGTATTTATCTCATTGACATGTTAAAATGGTGATGCTCTCTGTGAAATCTCATAGTATGTTGATCATGTTTATAATGACGTATATTTGGTTGCTATCAGGGATAAGTCAAAATGCCAAAAGGTGGGAAGAAGAAGGCTAAGATGACAGAGAAAAAGCCTGCACCACTTAAAACTAAGACCTCACTCCAGAATACTAGGTGCACCACTGGGGTTCCTCCAGAAATCCGCTGGGGTGACATTTACAGAATGATCCGAGACCAGGATATCCCAGACATGTTGTTAGAAGAGGGGCAGATTTATCTAAATATCAAAGCTTCAAGCATAGACAGAGCTTCCACCTGCCCTGAACTATTCCCCTGTGCTGAAGTAATCGGATGGATACTCCAACATGCTGATGCGAAAGGAAGAGTGATAAATGACAGCGGGAAAGTAGCCATTGCCTCATTCCACCCAGCATACATTGCTGCAGCCTATAAGTTTCCCCGCTCCCAGCAAGCTCTGACTGATGAATGGTTGGGAAAAATGGACAACGTTGAGATGGCCAAAAAGCTGCTGATCGCGCGCAAGCATCTAAGAAAGAAAGGTAGCGACGAATACGTCGTCCAGAATCTGAGACCCCCTTTCAGGTTCATCGCCTTGATGTTGTGGAGAATCTTCGGCATGCCTGATGGTACCGTGTACAAGATTCAATGGGTCCCTATTATCCACTTCGTGGCGTTTAAAGGAACTGCGTTTGACTGGGCCACTCTCCTATCAGATAGTTTGGCCTCAATGATAGTTGCTGCAAGAGAAGGACTAGCCTTGAAGAAGGCAGAATTTTTCATGTCCTCTTATCTGATTGATTGTGTTTTGGCCAAGGTGGACTTCCCCAAATTGGGCTGCACATCGGAAAAGGCCACCACCCCGGTTTATACCGCTTTCAAGATGATGTGGGCCCAGAATTACAAACCTAGCTACAAACTCATCTGTGAGGGGTTCATCATGCCCCTATATGAGAAGTTATTCAAGGAGGAGCCCAACTTCCTGTCAGAGAACGCTGTGGAGGTCCTTGAGAATTACGGGGATTTTTTACTTTTCAGAGCAAGCCACCTACCTCAGAATGTTTGGAGGGACTAAAGCTCCATACATTTTGCCGCAGTATGCCACGGACTATGTGGTCCTTAAGGAAGCAGTAAGACAAATCTTCCTGGATGGAATTGGAGCAATGCTCCACAAACAGCATAAGGCTTCCTTTCCCCCTTTACCTTTCTGCATAGGCGCTTACAAGTTCTCGGGGGTTGCCTCAGCTGAAGAGTTTTTCCAAGAGCTGAAAGCCTTCCACTTCGGTGAGGTGATCTTCCACAGGAATGACAGGAAGGGAAAAGTGGCCGAGCAGTGTAAGGATATTTATGCTCATTTCGAGTATTCTCATTATCCTAATGCCGAGGAGGAGGTATTCTGGGGCATCAGCAACATGGCTGAGCTGCGAACCTTTCGCCAAGGCAGTGGAGCAAGTTCTAGCTCCACCAAGATCCAGAAGGCCATCCAGCAGCAGGAGAAAGAAGCTGATGATGCCTGAGCTCAGGAAGAGCTCAGATTAAAAGAGGAGGCAAGGTTGCTCCAAGAGGCTGAGGAAGCCAGGTTGCAGCAGGAAGCTGAAATGGCAAGAATGCAGCAGGAAGCTGAAAGTGAGAGGCTACGAAAAGAAGCCGAAGAAGCCCAACAGTAGAAAGAGGCTGAAGATGAAAGGCTACAGAGAGAGAATGAAGATCACCTGCAAGCTGAACAAGCTGAGGTAGAAAGGAAGGCGGAAGAAGAGCTGAAAGCAGGGGAAGATTCCCAAGCAGGTGGGTCCGGTGTCCAAGACATGGAAATAGACGCATCTCAAGCAGGTGGCTCTGGTACCCAAGATGTGGGAGCAGATCGAGCTCAGGGAGTGCAGACCCCACCAGCCGAGGAAGAAATTGACATTATGGACCTCCCAATTATCCCGTACACTCCCTCAGGAAAACATACGGTGTCCAGGTGGAATTAATTTGTTTATGATAAGAAAATAAAAACAATGGTCCTTAAATCGGAAGAAAGGATCAAAAGCCCCTTCCAGGAGGATATCATTACCCACCGAGAGGTCACTGTAATGCAGAATACAGATAAAGATCCCTTTGCTATGGCATCCGCAGTTGTAGAAACAACAAAAGCATCACTAGACAATGTGGGTGTGATAGTTAGAGAAAATGCATTGACAAAGAAGAGAGCTCATACACTGCAACAAACTGTGGCTAATGAGCAAGCCCACAGGGATCTTGTGGTGAACAAGTATAATTGTCTGTATGCCGAGCATAAAGAGCTATCAGGCAAATATAACCAGCTGGAGGAGGAAAAAGATGAACTAGCACTCCAAATGATGATTGTGGAAGCAGAGAAGAATGGAGCGGAAGATAAAGCATCCCAGCAAGAAGCGGACAAGCGGGCATTAGCTAAGCAGTTAGAGCAAGGTGAGAGAAGAACAATAGACATGTCTCCCTTCCATGAGCTATCCTGCAGCATCCTGCAGCAAATGCATGACACTCAGGAGCTAATCACTACTGATGTGTGCCAGCTCAAAGCCATGGTAGTTAGGTTAAAGGAAGTTAATGCAGAAGCCCATAGGCTGAAAGCTAAATACACTCGGGTTAGGGAAAATATCCTGAGTCAGATGAAGTGGAGAGAAGGAAAGGGGGGTTTCCCCACGCATCTCCCATTTAAATCTGTGGACGATTTTAATGAGGACATAGCCCTTTTGGAGTTCGACAGGAGCTGTGGCAGTAATCTAATAGCTAGCGTACGAGGGACAACAGATAAAATTAACAGTCTGTATCAAAGGCTCCAAGGGGTGCATGACAAATGCAAATTGAACTTCCCTCAGACCCTGGAGGATTTTCCGGAAAAGTAGCAACGTTTGTCTCAACTAAAGGAAGAGCTGGGCGTTCAAATGGAGTATGTGAAGAGGATTGATGTCTTGACTATTGATGACCTCCAAGATTATATTGGATTGTCATCACTCCACAACCATATGTTGAAGGAAATACACCAAGTAGCAATAGCAGAGATTCAGGACATTAGAGCAGAGCTCGGGAAAAACGTGACTTCTCAGAAAATTTTGTTTCCTACTGCAGCAAACGTAGTCATAAGGGACACCAGTGTGTGGTATAGCTACATAGTAGAGGAAGAGAAGAAGGCACAAGTAGCATCTATGGCAGCCAATCCAAACTCTTCTCTCCCAGTAGTGACAGAAACTCCAGCTGCCTCGACTCCTTCCTCCCAAGCCATTCCAGTTGCAGCAGTGAGCTCGGTTCCCTCCTCCCTAGCAATGGCAGATATTCCAATCAGTTCGAGTCCTTCTTCCCAAGCTGCGGCAACAACTCCAGTAGGATCGAGTGCTTCTCTTCCATCTGAGGCACGTGTGCAGGAGTAGAGCGCTGATGATAGAGCAGTATTTCTGCTGTTTTGTATTTTGGACCCATATATGTATGATACGTAGAGCTAAGGGACAACTGTCCCTATTTTCTTTTAAAATAATTTTTTGTAATGAGAAGGGAGTCATGTCTTGTCTGTTAGAGGACAAAATTTCTGTAGAGGACAAGTGGAAAAGCCCAGGTGGCAGCCCAAAGGGCTTTTTTGTAATTATAAATAGAAGCTAGGGAGAATAGGAAAGGACTTTTGGCAGGAAATGAATTTTTTCTAACCTGTACGAGCTATCTTGTATTGGTTCTATGAAAATCAAATTTTCTAATAAAAGCCTGGAGATGGACGTTTTGCATGGGAATGAAAGATGGATGTGTATTGGACTATTCTGGTGATTTCCATACTGTAATGTGAGATCATTCTTACTATCTGAATTATTTCTTTGTATTAATGATTTTTGCTCCTTCCTGTGCAAACGATTTTCTCTATTTTGTGAGCAATGAATGCGTTTCATATTAAATCAAGAGTGACATGCTAATATCTTTATCTTGCTGTAGAGTTCTCTTTTAGATTAAATGGCTAGCTGTTATTTCTTTAAGATAACTCCTATAGCTCATTGTTCATGCCTTTAAATTTGCTCCTTGCAGGGATCTTTAGATTTATTTCAGTTTGTTTACACTTAGATCTGTTTCTTTCATTCAGTTGCATCTAGATTAAATAAATTTTTCTTCTCTGTTTCATGAGCAATAAATGTGTTTTATGTTAAGTTAGAAGCTATCTTCTGAGATCTTTTATCTAGCTGTAGCTTTCTCTTTAAGAATTAATGGCTTCCTATTCATTCTTTAAAGATAATTCTAATAGCTCGTTGCTCATCCTTTAAATGTGCTCCTTGCAAGGATAGGTAGATTTACTTCAGTTTTAGACTTAGATCTGTTTAGTTTTGCATTTAGATCAGATATAACTTAGGCACTTGCATCTCATTAAAAAACATAAAATCCAAAAGAAAGGTGGATCGGGCCATAACCGGTAGAATCGGAATTAAACTCCAAACTCACGGTTGCCGGAACCACTAACCGGATGGATTCCCTATACCAAACGGTAGATAATCTAATTGGGATCATCTATCGGGGAGAATCCCTTTCTGATTGATGCTACGATATCCGAGGCATCAACAGTTTTTGGCGCTAGAGGGAGGACCTGAAAGTGCATGGCTGATAGAGGAAAATCTTCCACTGTCATAGATGACACTGAAAACCCGCTTAAAGAAAGCATTTCAAACATCCCAGATCTTGAATTATTAAATCAAGAACGCCTCATTTCTGATCCTGAGCCTCAAGAAGCTTTATACACTGTCCCTTTTACAGAAATAGAGGATTTGAGAAGACATACCAGATCCTATTTTAGGCAGCTAGGTGGTTTAAACGCTGTGAATTTTATCCCTAAGAAAACTACCCCTAGAAAAGAACCACAATATACTCGAGATTCGATTCTTGTTCAAAGTTTTGAAGAACTTGTGAATTTTACTTTGGAAGAAATTTCAGACACTCTTAACAAGGCAGATCTTGAAAACTCAGAAAAAATTTCAGACCAAGAAAACCTTGAAGAACCAATTACTCCAAAGAGTACTCCCCAAAATTCACCATACAATTCTCCACCAGGTTCTCCACATCCAAACATGGTTGTACCAGCTTGGAGAGCAAGAGGAGCGGTGAACCTAGCTAGACCATTCCATAATCTTCCAAAAAACCCAGAAAAGGTCTTGCCTAAGTTCGATCCTAGGAAAGCCATTTCGGGAGAAGACCATCTCAAGAGTTTTTATTTAGCTCTGAACCTTTTGAACGTACAACATGAAGACGTAGTCTGCAGGTTGTTTCCATATACATTCGAGCCAAAAGTATCATCCTGGTACTTTAGCCTACAACCCAGCTCAATCTCTAGTTGGGATGAATTCGAAAAATGTTTCCTAAAGAAATACGGAAACCAAAAAACTGTGGCAACACTTATGAAAGAACTCTTATCCATGAGAATGGAAAAGAAAGAAAAGGTTCAAGATTTCAATCAAAGATTCACAACGCTGTTAAATAACTTCAGTGAAGCTAATAAACCAGCATAGGAATCTCTGATTGAATACTACACCACAGCTCTTGAAGGACCAATAGCAATGTTCGTAAAACGATCCAAGAAAACTACCCTGATAGAGAACTTTGAGGAAGCTAGAAAGGTAGAAGAAGAAGCCGATAGCATTGCTAAGCATGCCTTAGATGTAGAACCAAAACCAGCAGCTAGCAAAAAACCTTTGCTACTCGCTAGAGGTAAAGAAGAGCCATCTACAGACATGGAAAATGTAGTCAAGATGATGCAGAAATTATCTAATAAAATTGTATATCTCGAGAAAGATAAGGCTGCTAGCACATCTAGGAAACCTTTCAAGCCATTTTATAAAAGAAGGGAAGACGGTGACCAAACCCATCCACCAATGAATACTGCCCCTGTCTTAAACTTGAACGAAATCGGGATGGAAAATTTCTGCACTTTTCATCAAGAACCACATTCGGAAAAGTGCTGCCCGCAATGGATTAACTCCATGAGCTTAGTCATGAACCAAATGCTAGATTCACAGATCCCATACCAAGATGATTCTCCAGAGGAGTCGAGCCCTGAGTTAGAAGAACCAACCCCGGATACTACTATGGTGTTATGGGATTGGGTACCTATGACCGAACTGGCAGAAGAAGATCCCATAGAAAGCTCTCCCTCTATCGTAAACGTTGCTACTCGCAGCAAAGGCCCAATTGTCGATCCTGTGCCAAGCACAGCTCCTCATAAGCCTAAGATTTCAAAAGAACCACCTCGGAGGCATATAAAAATTATCCCACCGCAGCCGAAAGTTAACCAAACAATGACCAAGCAGCCAAATGCTGACTCCCTAGTTCAGCCACCTAAGGTCACAACGAACAAAACAGACCAGCCAACTCGAATTGGGAATGGATCTGACATAGCGTACGATATTATTGAAGATATCAAGAAAGTCAAAGCGAATGTGTCAATATTTGACATGTGCAGCTTACCCCATCAACGAGACAAATTGCTGCATGTTCTACAACCCCAGACCAGCACTCCATTAACGGATTCACAAGACAATCCCGAAATTAATGAGGCTAGCATCGGTGGGAAATCTAAATCTCAGACATTGCCATTCCTATTGACCTTTGAAATTTTCAACCACAATGTTCACAAATGTTTGGTAGATTCTGGAGCATCCTCAAACGTTATGCCACTGTCAATTTGTAAGAAAATTAATGGGCAGCCTGTGCCATCTCCAGCCCAAATTATCCAATTAGATAGGACTGCTGTCAAAGTTATTGGGGAGATGAAAGATGTTCTCATTAGACTGTCAGCTGACCCTAGAGTTTGTCAATTCATTGACATAATGGTGGTCGATATTCCTAAAGCCTATGGGCTGATTTTAAGTAGAGATTGGTCTACCAAGCTGAGTGGCTACTTTGCTACTAATTGGTCCCACCTATGGCTGCCTTATCAGAACATGCAGAATCAGATTAAAGATCCTAGAGAACCTCATATGAAGCAAAATGTAACTTAGTTAGAAGAAAAAAATGAGGCCATAGCTTTCTCATCCTCGGTTCTGGGGAATTATTTTTTAGAAATGGATCCGGGCAATTATCAGTCTGAATCCATTAGCCATGAATCAGATAAACAGTCCGATCTCCTTCATTTCTCTCGGACTGATGATGTTGATTGTAACATAGTCAATTTAGTTACTGACATAGATCACAAAGAAACTAACTTAATTGAATCTAAAGATATCTTTTGGACATTATACTTTGATGGTTCTAAAACTCTAGAAGGATCCGAAGCCGGTTGTGTTCTAATGGATCCAAAAAGAAACAAGTATTTTTTGTCTTGTAGATTAGAATTCGATTGTACTAATAACACCGCTGAATATGAAGCTTTGGTACATGGATTAAAGAAGGCCATTGGCTTAAATGTTAAGTACTTGAAGGTCTTTGGTGACTCCGAGATAGTTGTAAGACAGGTAAGGGACACCATTCATTGTCTCTGACCTCACTTGAAGGGTTATCAGGATGAGGTATGGGATTTAATTATGCATTTTGACGCTTTCAATATAAAATCAATTCCTAGATTGCAAAATTCTGCAGCTGATTTGTTAGCAACATCTGCTTCTAGATTGGTGCCATCAAATAATAAATGCTCGATTGAATTGATTTTCAGGCCTTCTGTTCCCGACAACATCAAAAACTTCAGAGTCTTCGATGATGATGAACAAATTATCAGCTTCCTA
Organism: Larix kaempferi; assembly: GCA_027924585.1. Lineage (NCBI taxonomy): Eukaryota > Viridiplantae > Streptophyta > Pinopsida > Pinales > Pinaceae > Larix > Larix kaempferi. The sequence continues at coordinate 106,011 of BSBM01002017.1, forward strand.
ACGAACGAAGATAGCTTCCAAGGAGCTGCAATAGATGAAGAAGAACACGATGTTGATTTGATGAAGAAGGATGAGGAGAAAGGAAATTTCATGCCCAAGGGGGTAAGGTCCCTCGAAATGCTGTTCGATCTTAAAAATAAGTTCAAAAGGCCAGCTAATACCAAAACTAACAGCTCATCAATGCAACATGAGTTAGTTAATTTGGGTACCAAGGCAGCACCAAAATTTGTCAACCTTGGCAAATGTTGTTCACCAGGAGAAAGAAACAGGTTCATTAAATTGTTTAAACAATACAAGGATGTTTTTGCATGGACCTACGAAGATCTGAAAACGTATGACGTCCGCATTATTCAGCATGTTATACCAATGAAAGCGGGCGTCAAACCATTTCGGCAGCAGTTAAGGAGAATGCATCCTACTCTAGAACCGCTGATTCAAAAGGAATTAAAGAAGCTCCTGGATGCTAAGATAATCTTTAAAGTCCAACATTCTGAATGGGTTGCAAACTTGGTTCCCGTAAGAAAGAAGTCGGGAGAGATAAGGCTATGTGTAGATTTCATAAATTTAAACAAAGCTTCGGATAAAGACAACTACCCCATCCCTTCGATGGAACAAATCCTTCAAATGGTGTCAGGATCCGAATTGTTTTCTCTCCTTGATGGTTTCTCTGGCTATAATCAAGTATTAGTGGCCGAAGAAGATCGTCTCAAGACTACTTTCCGAACTAAGTGGGGAACTTTCGCATACAGAAGAATGTCATTTGGTCTGATAAATGCAGGAGCTACATTCCAAAGGGCAATGGATATCGCCTTCCGAGGATTGGGTGGACAATGCGTGGTTGTATACTTAGATGATGTTACAGTCTTTTCAAAGAAAAGGGAAGATCATGCTGTTCATCTAAAGCACATTTTTTATCGCTGCCGGAAATATGGTATTTCCCTGAATCCCAAGAAGAGCGTGTTTGTTGTTCCCGAAGGTAAGCTCTTGGGTCATATCATCTCCAAAGGGGGAGTGTCAATTGATCAAGAAAGAGTCCAAGCCATTAATAAGATTCCAATGCCTCACAACAAGAAATCTATGCAGTCCTTTATGGGCACCATCAATTTTGTCCACAGATTTGTTCCAGATTTCGCACAAATTGTTAAGCCGTTGCAACAGATGGTTAAACAAAGCATACAATTCAAGTGGACAGATTTGGAGAAGGACGCATTTAGAGATATCAAGCAAACTATAGCTAAGGCTCCTTCCTTAAGAAGCCAAATTTTGATAAGAATTTCATCTTGTATACCTTCGCTTCAGATGACTTTCTCGCAGCTGTACTCACGCAAAAGGTAGAGCTAGGGGACGAATACCCAATTTCATTTATGAGCACTAGTCTGCAAGGGGATGAGCTGAATTATCCCGTGGTTGACAAGCATGCATATGCGGTCTTCAAAGCAGTCAAGCAGTTTAGGCCATACATTCTGAAGAACAGAACTAAAGTCATAGTTCCCCACCCTGCTGTTATATCCCTTTTCGTTCAAAAGGAACTAGGAGAAAGAAGAGGGAACTGGGTCACAGCTCTGCAGGAATATGATTTAGAATTCAAACCAGCCACGATCATCAAAGGACAAGGCCTATGCAAGTTACTTGCGGGAAACTCGACTGATGAAGAACAACATTGGAAGAACGAAGCTGAGCTAAATTCGGTTGAAGTATGTCATATCTTCACAACTCCCCAGTCATGGTATAGGGATCTGGTGCACTATTTACAGCAGGGATATCTACCTGAGCACTGGAACTCTAAACAAAGAAGGGCACTCTTCTTGAAATCAGCACCTTATCAAATCATTGATGGGATACTTTTCAGGAAGAATTATGATGGAGTTTTCCTTAGATGTTTGGAAAAGGAAGATGCAAACAAATTTGTCAAAGAATTGCATGATGGCCCCGTAGGCGGACATTATTCAGGTGAGACAACAGCACACAAGATCCTGAGAGCTGGTTATTATTGGCCCACTCTGTTCCGAGATGCCGATATGTATGCACGAAACTATGATGTATGTCAAAGAAGTACCGAAAAGTTACCCAAGGAAGCAGGACCATTGCAGCTGGTTATCATCTCCGAGCCTTTTGAACAATGGGGTATAGACGTTATCGGAGAAATAAATCCAAATTCTTCGTTGCAACATCGATACATCCTGACGGCTACTGACTACTTCAATAGATGGATGGAAGCCATTCCGTTGCGCAAGATCAACGAAGACGCAGTCATTAGCTTCTTGAAGGAGAACATCATAACCAGGTTTGGGGTTCCAATTTCCCTTGTTTTTTATAATGCTACTTATTTTTCATCTTGCAAGATAAATGAATTTGTTTATGAATGGGGAATTAAGTTGCATTATTCAGCCAATTACTATCCTCAGGGGAACGGATTAGCTGAATCCTCAAACAAGAATCTGATTCGAATTCTTAAGAAGACTATGATAGAAAACCAGAGAAGTTGGCATGTAGCTCTCCCAAACGCCCTATGGGCAGATAGGGTGACCCCAAAGAATGCTTTAGGTGTTTCCCCTTTCACTCTTTTCTATGGCAAGGAAGCCATCCTTCCTCCAAACATCTTACTCCCATCCTTACAATTATCCCAAGCCTCTCGGGGTTTTGGTAGCCAAGCCTTACAATCCAGGATCAACACCCTGCTTCAACTTGAAGAAGCCCGACAGAAAGCTAAGGACCGATTCCATCAACATCAAGACATAGTTAAGAGATGGTTCGATAAGAGGAAGTCCGGTAAGAGAAGCTTCGAAGTTGGGGACTTAGTCCTAAAATGGGACCATAACCATGAAGGAAAAGGAATGCATACGAAATTCCAACAGCTATGGGTAGGCCTGTACCAAATTTCGGCAAAATTAGGCCCATCTACGTATAAATTGACAAATCTTGAGGGAGAGGAAGTAACCCTTCCTCTCAATGGCCTCACCCTGAAACAATACTTTGCATAGTCTCGATTGAGACTTCTTGTACATAAATAAAGTTTTCTTTTATTATTTGCGTTAGCCTTTAGTTGCTTTATTTTCTGGCCATTTTGTTTCTTTTATTGTCATTTGAACCTTTGCAACAAGTTTTTTTTTCTGAAGGCCCTTTTGGTTGAGTTCCCCGTCGAGGATAGGTCTCTCAAAGAAATCTCGCAACCTATGAGTCCAGAACTGTGCTCGAATGAATTATGTCTGTTGTGCTCTCGCTGAAATGTTCAGAAGGAAGGAAGCCTACCCTACTAGTCACACTAATCCTGTTTAATAGCAAAGACCTATGACCATCTTCATTACTATCTCCAGGCCCCACCCACTCTCGCGCTTAAAGGCATCCCAAGAAGGTTACCAAAGTTGGACCCATGGAAAGTAGCACCTCTCGAGGACATAGGGTATTGAAATGACTCCATGCTGCAAATTTAACAGCCAAAATGGCTAATATTCAAAGGTTCTATTTTCCAGAGATTCTCGCCTCAATTAAAGCATGGCTGAGACAAAAGCAAAAGACATGTAAAATCAAGAAGGTTGTCCAAAAGGCTTAGCCCAAAATAGGTTCTTCTCCGTCCGTGAGGCTTGATCAAATCAATAAAATTTCTAACTCACACAAAAAGACACTATGGATTGAGGAGCCTAAATCAAAGATCGTGTCCAAAGAAAATATCTCTAGAAGGCTCAAACAGCTAAGCTGTCCAAAGTACAAACATCCAAAAGGATGCAAGCAACATGGGAAGGAGGAACAAGAGAAATAATGTCCATGAGAAAGTGTTGCAAATCCTGTGGAGTCCGGCAGTAGTAACCATCTGAAAGATGACCCTCCTAAAATGAATCTCATATGCTAGCCCTTTGAGAGTGGTGAAGATGTCTCGGTCAAAGCTCCCCTTTCCCTAATGGCTAGCAGGTAAAGTGCCTTCTTCCCCTCTCATGAATTTAAAATGCTTAGCTGAGTAGTGCACCTAAGATGGATGTCTTTGATGAGGTGTCGGACCATGAAGAGGAATTTTTCAGAGATCTGTGTTCACCAGCGACTCGCCATTGTTGTTGCAGCAACATCCCCCCCAAAAAAAAATTTGTACATATTGGGGCCCCTCCTTTAAACTTTTTCAGAAAGGCTGCCTTAAGGGCCATTCCTAGCTTTTATCTTTATTTTCAATAGAAAATCTTGCTGTGAACCTCTCCCCAGTCTTCCTTCCTCTAAAAAGTTAAATTTATGGAATCTTCCTTGAAACCGCGGAACGATTTGATAAAGCCCCGCAGTTGTGGAAGTGTTTGAACTTTTCATCCCGAAATGGCGGAAGCTGTTTGTGTAAATCTTCTCGAAAAGAACTTGGAAACTTTTCCCCAAAAGGTTGTGGAAGAATTCAAGGAAACCGCGGAAGAATTCAAGAATTCCTTCCGAAACGGCGGGCACCATTCGCCGAACCTCTCCGAAACTCTGAAGCAGACTTAGAAACTTTCTTTTGAAATATTGCGGAGCCTTTGGACTTTCCATCCCGAAACTGCGGGAGCGTTCATCATAAGTCTCCCAAAAAGCTTCGAAATTATTGTTGAAAAGGTCGCGGAAACGTTTGACGAATTCCTTCCGAAACGGCGGAAGAATTCAAGAAAGCCGCCCAAAACGTGCGGATGAAATTCGCCAACCTTCCCCGAATCCACCAAGTAACTTAGTTCTTTTGAAAATCTTTAAGTCCTGAAGTTACAGAAGCGTTAGCGATATTCTTCCCGAGCCTTCGCGGAATCCTTCACGTTACCTTCCCGCAACCCCATCGAGAAAAGTTGCGGAACCATTCAGGTTTTCTTTCCATGATGGCGGAGGTCTGTTGCGGAAACCATTCACGAAACCCGCCCAAAACCCCGCGGAGTCTTAGAATTTTTGGTTTGAGTTGCGGATGTCTTCACTCTATCTCACCGAAATGGCAAAGCCATTCGCCAATTCCTTCCGAAACGGCGGGAGCAAATCGCGAGAGCTTTCCGCAACGTCAGAAAGGAGCGCGGCCAAAACTTAGAATTTTTCTCGAATTCACGAGAACCTTTTGCGGAAGCATTGGCGGAAGTCTTCCGAAACTACGGAAGCCACTTCCAAAAGCTTTCCGCAGTTTTGGGAGCTTTCACGTTTTCATCCCGAAGAGGCCACCAAAATTCTTAATCTTCCGCGTTCCAACTTGCGCAAACAATTCACCAACGTCTCCTGAAACAGCGGAAGCTTTCGCCATATCTTTCCACAACGGCGGGTGAGATTCACAAGTTTGTCCCGCAGGAGGCGGTCGCGTGCAAACCGAGATGGCTTGATTTGATGCTGATGTACCAATACTTAAACCGCGTTTAATTGCGCCACCCACCAAAATTGAATGCCACACGTGCCCAGCTTATTTAAATAAGCGGTGGAGGCCTGAGCCAAAATGTTGTTAATTCTTGATTGGAAGATTTGTTGGACGCCGCGCAAACCGCTCCAGCTCAGCCTACTTGTCCACGTTCACGGCCACCTCATTCAGCTATCTTCACGGTGCTAGGCAGGAACTTTAACTGTTAAATCTTGTCTTCCACGTGTCAGATTATCTTTTGGGTGTTCTCTTTTTCAGAGACGATAGGAATTGGTTGGATTTTGACGGGCAAAATGCCCGTCATGGGCTGTTTTGCCCGTCAAATGTGGTCTAAATTTCGTATTTCCTGTCGTTTGTATATTGGTTAAGAAAAAATGTCAATTTGGACGGACGAATTTTTTTTTTTTTTTTTTCCAATGTTTCCCCCGAGGCCCCGTGGACTTTTTCATGTCCACAGCCGAAAGCTAAAACCGTAGCCCCCAAGCTTTTTCATAAGCCTCAGTCCCGACGTAGCCACTACCAAACTTAAATCCTAAGACAGGCACCGTCGCCCCTGTTCAAACCTCCCATAGAGCACCTCGGCAAGTGCCATAAATGACAATGGCATTCGAAACCCTCGCCTGGTCGTAAATATGAAAACAACTCCCTATTTCGTCACAGGGTCATTTCACCCCAGACTTCCCCGCCACTAGCCTTTTAAAAGCACAATGATGAAAGTCACCCTTTCCCCTAGAGATAGACCGAGAGCAGGTTGCTTCCGCAACATGCTTATCCTCGCAGGAGCGTTTCCAAACCTGCCCCTTTAAAGGAGTTAGGATGACTAAAATTTAGAACTCATGTTTGGAATGGTGTATTTTGGCTTCCTAACATACAGCTTCCCATTGTATTTATCTCATTGACATGTTAAAATGGTGATGCTCTCTGTAAAATCTCATAGTATGTTGATCATGTTTATAATGACGTATATTTGGTTGCTATTAGGGATAAGTCAAAATTCCAAAAGGTGGGAAGAAGAAGGCTAAGATGACAGAGAAAAAGCCTGCACCACTTAAAACTGAGACCTCACTCCAGGATACTAGGTGCACCACCGAGGTTCCTCCAGAAATCCACTGGGGTGACATTTACAGAATGATCCGAGACCAGGATATCCCAGACATGTTGTTAGAAGAGGGGCAGATTTATCTAAATATCAAAGCTTCTAGCATAACCAGAGCTGCTACCCGCCCTGAACTATTCCCCTATGCTGAAGTAATCGGATGGATACTCCAACATGCTGATGCGGAAGGAAGAGTGATAAATGACAGTAGGAAAGTAGCCATTGCCTCATTCCACCCAGCATACATTGCCGTAGCCTATAAGTTTCCCCGCTCCCAGCAAGCTCTGACTGATGAATGGTTGGGAAAAATGGACAACGTTTAGATGGCCAAAAAGTTGCTGGTCGCGGGCAAGCATCTAAGAAAGAAAGGTAATGACGAATACGTCATCCAAAATATGAGATCCCCTTTTAGGTTGATCGCCTTGATGTTGTGGAGAATCTTCGGCATGCCCGATGGTACCGTGTACAAGATGGGTCCCTATTATCCACTTCGTGGCATTTAAAGGAACTGCGTTTGACTGGGCCACTCTCCTGTCAGATAGTTTGGCCTCAATGATAGTTGCTACAAGAGAAGGACTAGCCTTGAAGAAGGCAGAATTTTTCATGTCCTCTTATCTGATTGATTGTGTTTTGGCCAAGGTGGACTTCCCCAAATTGGGCTGCACATGGGAAAACGCCACCACCCCGATTTATACCGCTTTCAAGATGATGTGGGCCCAGAATTACAAACCTAGCTACAAACTCATCTGTGAGGGGTTCATCATGCCCGTATATGAGAAGTTATTCAAGGAGGAGCCCAACTGTCTGTCAGAGAACGCTGTGGAGGTCCTTGAGAATTACGGGGATTTTACTTTTCAGAGGAAGGCACCTACCTCAGAATGTTTGGAGGGACTAAAGCTCCATACATTTTGCCGCAGTATGCCACAGACTATGTGGTCCTTAAGGAAGCAGTAAGACAAATCTTCCTGGATGGAATTGGAGCAATGCTCCACAAACAGCATAATGCTTCCTTTCCCCCTCTACCTTTCTACATAGGTGATTACAAGTTCTCGGGGGTTGCCTCAGCTGAAGAGTTTGTCCAAGAGATGAAAGCCTTCCACTTCGGTGAGGTGATCTTCCACAGGAATGACAGGAAGGGAAAAGTGGCTGAGCACTATAAGGAGATTTATGCTCATTTCGAGTATTCTCATTATCCTAATGCCGAGGAGGAGGTATTCTGGGGCATCCGCAACATGGCTGAGCTGCGAACCTTTTGCCAAGGCAGTGGAGCAAGTTCTAGCTCCACCAAGATCCAGAAGGCCAGCCAGCAGCAGGAGAAAGAAGCTGATGATGCCCGAGCTCAGGAAGAGCTCAGATTAAAAGAGGAGGCAAGGTTGCTCCAGGAGGCCGAGGAAGCCAGGTTGCAGCAGGAAGCTGAAATGGCAAGAATGCAGTAGGAAGCTGGAAGTGAGAGGCTGCGGAAAGAAGCCGAAGAAGCCCAACAGCAGAAAGAGGCTAAAGATGAAAGGCTACTGAAAGAGAATGAATATCAGCTGCAAGTTGAACAAGCTGAGGCAGAAAGGAAGGTGGAAGAAGAGCTGAAAGCAGGGAAAGATGCCCAAGCAGGTGGGTCCGGTGTCCAAGACATGGAAATAGACGCATCTCAAGCAGGTGGCTCTGGTACCCAAGATGTGGGAGCAGATCCAGCTCAGGGAGTTTGGACCCCACCAGCTGAGGAAGAAATTGACATCATGGACCTCCCAATTATCCCGTACACTCCCTCAGGAAAACATACGGTGTCCAGGTGGAATGAATTGTTTACGATAAGAAAAGGAAAGCAATGGTCCTTAAATCGGAAGAAAGGATCAAAAGCCCCTTCCAGGAGGATATCATTACCCACCGGGAGGTCACTGTAATGTGGAATACAGATAAAGATCCCTTTTCTATGGCATCCGCAGTTGTAGAAACAACAAAAGCATCACTAGACAATGTGGGTGTGATAGTTAGAGAAAATGTATTGACAAAGAAGAGAGATCGTACGCTGCAAGAAACTATGGCTAATGAGCAAGCCCACAGGGATCTTGTGGTGAACAAGTATAATTGTCTGTATGCCGAGCATAAAGAGCTATCAGGAAAATATAACCAGCTGGAGGAGGAAAAATACGAACTAGCACTCCAAATGATGATTGTGGAAGCAGAGAAGAATGGAGCGGAAGATAAAGCATCCCAGCTAGAAGCAAACAAGCGGGCATTATTTGAGCAGTTAGAGCAAGCTGAGAGCAGAACAATAGACATGTCTCCCTTCCATGAGTTGTCCTGCAGCATCCTGCAGCAAATGCATGACACTCAAGAGCTAATCACTAATGATGTGTGCCAGCTCAAAGCCATGGTAGTCAGGTTAAAGGAAGTTAATGCAGAAGCCCATAGGCTGAAAGCTAAATACACTCGGGTTAGGGCAAATATCCTGAGTCAGATGAAGTGGAGAGAAGGAAAGGGGGGTTTCCCCACGCATCTCCCATTTAAATATGTGGATGATTTTAATGAGGACATAGCCCTTTTGGAGTTCGGCAGGAGCTGTGGCAGTAAGCTAATAGCCAACATACGAGGGACAACAAATAAAATTAACAGTCTGTATCAAAGGCTCCAAGGGGTGAATGACAAATGGAAATTGAACTTCCCTCAGACCCTGGAGGATTTTCCGGAAAAGGAGCAACGTTTGTCTCAACTAAAGGAAGAGCCGGGCGTTCAAACAGAGTATGTGAAGAGGATTGATGTCCTGACTATTGATGACCTCCAACATTATATTGGATTGTCATCACTCCACAACCATCTGCTGAAGGAAATACACCAAGTAGCAATAGCAGAGATTCAGGACATTGGAGCAGAGCTCGGGAAAAATGTGACTTCTCATAAAATCTTGTTTCCTGCTGCAGCAAACGTAGTCATAAGGGACACCGATGTGTGGTATAGCTACACAGCAGAGGAAGAGAAGAATGCAGAAGTAGTAGCTGTGGCAGCCAATCCAGAGTCTTCTCTCCCAGCAGTGACAGAAACTCCAGCTAGCTCGACTCCTTCCTCCCAAGCCATTCTAGCTGCAACAGTGTGCTCGGTTCCCTCCTCCCCAGCAATGGCAGATATTCCAATCAATTCGAGTCCTTCCCAAGCTGTGGAAGTAGCTCTAGTAGGATCGAGTGCTTCTCTTCCATCTGAGGCACATGTGCAGGAGTAGAGCACTGATGATAGAGCAGTATTTCTGCTGTTTTGTATTTTGGACCCACATATGTATGATACGTAGAGCTAAGGGACAGCTGTCCCTATTTTCTTTTAAAATAATTTTTTGTAATGAGAAGGGAGTCACGTTTTGTCTGTTAGAGGAGAAAATTTCTGTAGATGACAAGTGGAAAAGCCCAGGTGGCAGCGCAAAGGGCATTTTTGTAATTATAAAGAGAAGCTAGGGAGAATAGGAAAGGACTTTTGGCAGGGAATGAATTTTTTCTAACATGTACGAGCTATCTTGTATTGGTTCTATGAAAATCGAATTTTCTAATAAAAGCCTGGAGATGGACGTTTTGCATGGGAATGAAAGATGGATGTGTATTGGACTATTCCGGTGATTTCCATACTGTAATGTGAGATCATTCTTACTATCTGAATTATTTTTTTGTATTAATGATTTTTGCTCCTTCCTGTGCAAACGATTTTCTCTTTTTTGTGAGCAATGAATGCGTTTCATATTAAATCAGGAGCAACCTGCTAATATCTTTATCTTGCTGTAGAGTTCTCTTTTAGATTAAATGGCTAGCTGTTATTTCTTTAAGATAACTCCTATAGCTCATTGTTCATGCCTTTAAATTTGCTCCTTGCAGGGATCTTTAGATTTATTTCAGTTTGTTTACACTTAGATGTGTTTCTTTCATTCAGTTGCATCTAGATTAAATAAATTTTGCTTCTCTGTTTCATGAGCAATAAATGTGTTTTATGTTAATTTAGAAGCTATCTTCTGAGATCTTTTATCTAGCTGTAGCTTTCTCTTTAAGAATTAATGGCTTCCTGTTCATTCTTTAAAGATAATTCTAAGAGCTCGTTGCTCATCCTTTAAATGTGCTCCTTGCAAGGATAGGTAGATTTACTTCAGTTTTAGACTTAGATCTGTTTAGTTTTGCATTAAGATCAAATATAACTTAGGCACTTGCATCTCATTAAAAAACATAAAATCCAAAAGGAAGGTGGATCGGGCCATAACCGGTAGAATCGGAATTAAACTCCAAACCCACGGTTACCGAAACCGCTAACTGGACGGATTCCCTATACCAAATGGTAGATAATCTAATTGGGATCATCTATCGGGGAGAATCCCTTTCTTATTGATGCTACGATATCCGAGGCATCAACACAAAGTCATACATACCTCGTAAGTAGAACATAGATTATGGATGAGTCTTTGTCTTCATGTTGTCATGGTCATAGAATTTGATTTGTCTTTCGTGATGTATCTGTATCTTGTTAGCAGACAACGTCAACCTCATATAACACCATAATTCATTAGTACAATCATATAGACTTAATCAATGAATGTCTTCGATCATTCACATGTATTCATACTGTTACTAGGGTGATAAGACAATTCTAACATTAATCAAGATTGTACTAATAAATAATATGAATACAAACACATTATGAACTTAATCAAGAATCAGATTTCAAGACATACCTGAACCTCCTTAAGTCATACCTTTCGAGACTTCTTGTAGTCTTCTTATGTAAGGTCTTAGCCTCAACTCCCCATGAAACTTGATCTAGAGCTTGATTAGGGTTTGCTAGAGAAACCCTAAAAATTAAATCTTTAACTTTCACACTTCTGAATGGATGGAAGGATGTGTCTTCCTGAGCAGATCAAACTAGCATACTTCAATTTTGAAATTTCCAAAATTTGACCCCTCAAAATTTTCCTTTGAAACTTCTGGATCTTCTGGACAGGATCCCGAAGTAGGGTTTGATGAAGCCCACCCTTCTTCCCAATCAAGAGGTTCGATCAAAGGCTCTAAACTCTTATTTTTCTGAGGACCTTCCAGCCGTGGTTACAGACTTCAAAAATTCCAACTTTTGCTGAAGCCCTAATATTCCATCTTTCCGATCAAAATCCCGAACTGGGGTTTGATCAAGCCCGGTCTTCTACCCAACCAAAAAATTCAATCTTGGTCTCTAAATTTCGATTTTCTTGAGTAGCATTCAGCCGTGGATTCTGATTCCAAAAATTTTAACTTTCTCCGAAACCCTAAATTCCGGAAGCCATGAATGAAGGTGCTCCAAAAATAATTTTGTTTTGATAGAAATATGTACCTGATTGTTTCTACTGTAACTCTGAATGTTTCACTCCACAGGGTCTGAAAATGTTTTTTCTAGTAGCCTGACCTGTCATCTTTCCATCCTGATAGGTCTGACCTCAATTGGATTTTCTGAGAGAGATTTATGCCAAGTGTCGCAACGTGACATGTTTATGGGATAAAACAGGAGAGCAAACTTGTATGGCGTGCCACGTGTCACTGGTTCAGCTTCGTCCTTTGCAAAAGTTTCCTGAGAAATTAAATTCTGTGTAATACCTGTCACTTTTTATGAAATTTCATTTGGAGCTTCCTAGCCCAAGTTATGACCTTTTTTCCTAGGTCACCTGATTGTGACTCAGATCTGGAAGAGGCAGAAACCCTAACTTGTACTGATCATAACTGACAAAGTACAATGAATCTGAGAGTTCCCTTTGGACACAAGGTGCCTGGGGATGTTATATACGACCTGTAAACTTTTCAGATCCTGAACCTTTGCATAAATGGATTTATAGCGAAAGTTCCATGATGACTGGTTTTTTCAATGTAAAACCCAAACCTTCAAATTGTCGCAAGTGAAGCAAGTGTCGTAAGTGCCATACATTGCCTTCCTTCAGGTTAGCTCTTGTTAAATTTTCAGATTTTACTTCAATTTGATCTAGGATCTTAACTGAGAGAACAACATGTACAACATATCTACAGCATATCAATCATGGAGACAATAATGCAAGCACACAAGAGACACAAAGATTTACTTGGGGAAAACCATAAAGGTGAAAAACCCCAATAACTTCCTCAGAGATAGATAGAGTAATGATACAACCCAAACATGAGAGATAGACATAACCTAGCAGCAGATCCTCCTCCTCCATAAGTGCGCCACTCCTCCTTGAGTGCATGAGTGAGAAGTGAGTGAACAAATAGAGTGCCTCCCGCACTCTATTTATACTTGACTTGACTTGCCTTTTACATAACTCATGTAGGCTTGAACTTAACCACATAACATAATGCTGACTGGGCCGACCCCCAATAGGGTGGTCTAATAACCCTTCGACCCACATGGCCAACCCCCAATAGGGTGGTCTAATAACCCTTTGACCCACATGACTTATACAGGGCCGACCCCAACAAGGTGGTCTAATAACCCATCAAGTATAAGTTACGACATTTACAATATAAATGATGACACTTTCGTATAGAGGAATAATACCATCTCTATAGGAATACAATATACATATATGTGAAATACATTCTGAAGTTACATATACATCAACACTCCCTCTTAACTAGGAAGGTATTTCTCGACACAGGTCTTCTAGCACAAGTCATCTTCTCTGGATCATCGTCACTGGATAATCGTCATCGAGTCATTATCATCGTCACTGCTGCTGCTATCTCAATCAATATCTGAATCTACTCGTCATAGGAAGTTCTACAGAGCCAGTCCTTTTTCATACTTGATGTAGTCCCACCACCTGCAGGTCTTCTTCATCACTGGCCATACTGTGGAATTCTCAGGACTTATTACGTGCATCACAAAACCTGGCTACAACATCCCAGGCTATTACAAGCACACAGCTCTACCTGTAGGATCTCCCAAGAGCACATTACAGGTGACCCTTCACAAAACCTGGTTGAAGCATCCCAGGCTATTACGAGCACACGGTTCTACCTGTTGGATCTACCAGGAGCACATTACATGTGATCTCACCACAAAACCTGGCTGAAGCATCCCAGGCTGTTACGAGCACACAGCTCTACCTGTCGGATCTCCCAGGAGCACATTACATGTGGTCCACCACAAAACCTGGCTGAAGCATCTGAGGCCTTTTTCATTCTGTCCAGATCTCCCAGGAGAAAATTACATGTGGTCATGGAAAAACCTGGTTGAAGCATCTAAGGCCTTTTTCATCCTGTCCAGATCTCCCAGGAGCAAATTACATGCCATAGGACAAAACCTAGAAAGATCATCTGCCAGATATCCCAGGGCACCGAATTACATGCCATAGGCAAAACCTCGAAACACTATCTACAGATCTCCCAGGGCACAAATTATATGTCCTCCCAAGCAAAACCTAGAAAGCACATTTTCCAGATGTCCCAGGGCACCGAATTACATGCCATAGGAAAAAACCTCGAAAGACCATCTGCAAATCTCCCAGGGCACAAATTACATGCTTACCTACACAACCTGTTCCACGGCCACAGAGTATCATCTGATACTCATCATACATCATCCTGATGTACACATTATCACCCTGATCATCATCACTGCAACATCCTGCTGCATGTCATCTGGAGAAGCTCGTCATCCACGATCATCCTGATCATACAATGCATCCATCTAATGCACACCAAGTATCTACCTGATACATATCATCATACATAGTGTATCCACCTGATACATAGATACATGATCCACACAATGTATCCATCAACATACATGATCTACCTAATCATACAATGTATCCACCTGATACATACACAGATACATGGTCCAAGCATCCAACATGATGCATCTACAAAATACATACACATGATCCAACTGATGATATCCAGCATCCAACATGATGCGTACATACATATAAATGATCCAACTGATCATATCCAGCATCCAACATGATGCGTACATACATACATAAAAATGATCCAACTGATCATATCCAAGCAGAAACCAGAACATCATCCTAATGCTCATCATCCAGCGCTTACATCCACAGCCATGTGAAGGATTCCCCTTCCAACATGCTTGGAATGGATTTAGAAAATGTGTCCATCACTTCTTCCTCGAAGTGTCCTCGATCTGAAGAATGCCAAGCATCTCTCTGAGGTACTCGAACTTCACTATGGCTAGTGGCTTCGTCAGCACATCTGCAATCTGCTCGTCCATCGCAACATACAGGAGCTTCACAGCTCCTCTTTGCACCATATCCATGATATAATTATATTTGATCTCTATGTGTTTCGACCTGTCATGAAGCACTGGGTTCTCGGACAGCTTCACATAACTATGGTTATAACAGAATATACCAGTAGCATCCAACGGGAGATCAAATAACTCAGACAGTAGCTTCCGAAGCCATACTGCCTCACAACTAGCTGAACAGGTTGCAACACACTCTGCCTCAGCTGTACTCAGTGCTACGCAGGACTGCTTCCTGCTAAACCAAGAGATCACACTTGATCCCATACTGAAGCAACACCCGGATGTGCTCTTCCTATCTACAGCACTGCCTTCCCAATCTGAATCAACATAACCTTGCAGGTTAAACTTTTGATTCGCTTCATACTTGAGCCCATAATCCATTGTACCCTTCAGGTACCTCAGAACATGCTTTACAGCAATCAGGTGAACACTCCTCGGATCTGTCAGGAACTGACTCAATGTGTTCACAGCAAAGCAAATCTCTGGTCTCGTGTTCGTCAGGTACATCAAGGACCCAATCATTTGACGATGCATAGAGACATCAACCTGCTCAGATGAAGCGTCACAAAGAAGCTTCAGATTTGATGCCATAGGTGTGGCCATGGCCTTGCAATCCATCATCCCGAACCTCTTTAGGATCTCTATTGCATACTTCCCTTGTCTGAGGAAGATTCCATCTGCACTCTACCACACCTCCATGCCAAAAACAAATAGTGCATCATCCCCAAGTTCTTCATCTCGAAGTTGGCAGCAAGCTTCCGCTGCATGTCGGCAATCAATCTATCTTTACCTGTAACAAACAGGTTATCCACATACAAAAGTAGTATCACTGGATTGCCTTCCTAAACCTTGTAGAAAAGGTTGGAACCCGCTTTACTCTTGGTAAAGACCAAACTGGATAGAAAGCTTCCTATCCTACCATACCAAGTTCTGCACATATATGATTTCCTGTCATGTGTCTCAGAACCAAGCGGTTGCTCCACATACACTTCTTCTTCAACTACACCATTCAAGAAAGATGTCTTGAAATCCATGTGGTGTATCTTCTATTTCATCACTTTTATATTTCCCTATGCTACCATCTGCAGCATGCTTGATCTTGATAGATCCATATGGAAGTCACAACGGAATTCCCTTCAGCTCTTGGGACTGCATCCCAAACATCGTTCTTCATGATCGACGGATCATGGCATTCTTCACGTATCCTGGGAACTTCAATATCTTCAATAGATAATTTTGTTGCTGAACAAATGTTGTAGTTCTTCTTTTGTAGGTGATGGCATACGATCTTTCCTACACAACAAGTTAAATTGCATGATTAGAAAACATCTCATAGTTTCCAGAACAAATTCTCACACATAAAGAAATATGTCATACAGTCATGCAATTGTCTTAGCCAATGCTTCAACACAACATTTATCCATATCCCGTAACTTTCTAGATGCCTTCCAATCTCTACCAGAACATTGTTAAGAGTGTGCACAACTCCCAACATGTCAGCAAAGAGGTTTCATTCTAGATAAGTAGCAATGGAATGTTGTACAGTGCCATTGGCCACTTACCCATGCATATTAGTAGTATACTGCTCATCAATGCAATTATTCTAATATGCATAATACACAACCTAATTCTAGGAACATCAGTATATACATTATTGAACGGTATTATTTAAGAAATGACAATTCAAATACTTATCTTTGTTTGTTCGTTGGGTGGACTCCCTCTGAGTCTTCGCTTTCTTGCAGGAGCTACTGCAGTCCTAATCTGAAGTAGCTTCTTCTACACTTTTCTGTTGTGGAATGTAGAGAGATGGTCAACTCCCTCTGAATATCTGCATCCTTGCAGAAACCACTGGAGTGTACTCCCTCTTGAGCTTTGTTTCCTGGATTACTTGTCCTTGAACTTATATTTATTCTCGATCCCTATGCATGCTTGTTAGTATCATCATTGTGTTATCCTCTAGGTCTCATACGTAATCAAACATTCATTAGTATAATCTTAATATTATCAAAACACAATAATCTCAAGCATGTATAGTCAGGATCATTTCAAACACAGATAATAAACATTAGTATTCAAGGTTTTAGGGAAGTCTTCTTTTATTCATGCATATTCTTATTTGATCATAGGACTCTTTTGGTTAGTTAAATCATCAATCAAGATAAGAGATATAATATGCATAAAATCCGTGATTACTCAAACCTATACCTTCATGATTCTTCTGGTTAGTCATATCATCAATTACAATATGCATACAACCATCACTATTCAAACCTATGACTTCATGAATAATCATTATCAACAACACAACAGTTTAAGATCCTAACACAAGGTAGGATTCTATCTTGATATAGGAAAAACATACCTGGTTTAGCATGCTAGCTAGTTATGTCTAACATACTCACATGATGTCTTCTTGTTCTTCTTCAATGACTTGTGCTAGTAACCTGTATATCTCATAGGTTAACCATTATAAAACCAAGTTATACATACCTCGTAAATGGATCTTCTATGAGATCCATGACAATGGATGAATCTTTGTTCTCATGTCATCATGATCATATGTTCTTGAACCAGAACATGATTTCTCTTTCTTGGTGTACCTTTCATGTTAGTAGACAACATAAACCTCATACAACACCATAATGCATTAGTACAATCATAAGTGTCAACACCCTAGCCAATGAATATCTTCTATCATGCATTCATAATTTTGTTAAGGTGATACGACAAATCTAAAATCAAGATTGTACTAACTGTAATAACATGAAGACAAACATACCATAAAGTTAATCATGAACAAATATCGAAACATACCTCGATGAGTCATACCTGTCGAGATCGCTTGTAATATTCTTATGTAAGGCCTTAGCCTCATCTCCCTCTGAAACAGGAACTTCTTCACTTATGCAGGTGACCAATCCATCTTCTTCTAGGATTAACCCAATCCACTTGATTTGCAAGATCTGGACCTGGAGCTGGATATGGGTTTGTCAGACAAACTTTGAATTTCAAAATTCCGAGGATAGAAATATGCGCCTTGATGAGCTGATCAAACTGGTATATTCAGAATTTGAAAACTGCAAAGTTTCACTCCTCAATTTTGCCTTTGAAACTTCTAGATTCATTGGACGTGACCCTGAACTGGGGTTTGATGAAGCCCACTCTTCTTCCCAATCAAAACATTTTATCCAAAGCTCTAAGCTTCTATTTTTTTTAGGAGCTTCCAGCCATGGTCACAGATTTCAAAAATTCCCATTTTTACAGAAGCCCTAATTTTCCACTTTTCTGATCAAAGTCCCAAACTAGGGTCTGATCAAGACTAGCCTTCTGCCCAACCAAAAATTCTGATCTTGGTCTCTAAATCTTTATTTTTATGAGTAGCATTCAGCCGTGGTCTCTGATTACAAAAATTCCAACTTTCTCCAAAGCCCTAAATTCCGGAAGCCATGAATGAAGGTACTCAAAAATAATTCTGTTTTGACATAAATATGTACCTGATGGTTTCTAATGTTACTCCAAAATTTTTGATCGACAGGGTATGAAAAAGATTCATGAGATAGCCTGACCTATTATATTTCCATCCTGACAGTTCTGACCCCAATTGGATTCTCTGAGAGAGAGTTATGCCAAATGTCGCAATGTGACCTGTTTTGGGATAATACAGGAGAGAGAAATTGTACGGAATGACACGTGTCATTGTTTGAACCTCGGCCTCTGAAATTTTTTTCTTGAGATAGCTCGCCCTGTTATCTTTCCATCCTGATAGGTCTGACCTCAATTGGACTCTCTGAGAGAGAGTTATGCCAAGTGTCGCAACGTGACCTGCTTATGGGATAATACAGGAGAGCAAACTTGTACGGCGTACCACCTGTCACTGGTTCAACTTCGGCCTCTGAAAATTTTTCCTGAGATAGTACAGTCTGTCCACTACCTGTCACTTTTTATGAAATTTCATTTGGAGATTCCTAGCCCAAGTTATGACCTTATTCCCAAGGTCACCTGATTTTGACTCAGATCTGGAAGAGGCAGAAACCCTATACTGTACAGATCATAAATCACAAAGTACAACGAATTAGAGGTTGTCCTTTGGACACAAGGTACATAGGGATTTAATCTTCAACCTATAAATATTTCAGATCCGAATAATTTTCCAAAAAGGATTTATAGAGAAAGTGCTACGATGACTGGTTTTTGCTATATCAAGCCCTAGCATCGTAAGTGCAACAAGTGTCATACATGACATACCATGCCTTCTTTCAGGCTAACTCTGATACCATGTTAAATTTTCAAAATTTACTTCAATCTGATCTAGGATCTTAACTGAGAGAACAACATGTACAACATATCTACAGCATATCAATCATGGAGACAATAATGCAAGCACACAAGAGACACAAAGATTTACTTGGGGAAAACCATAAAGGTGAAAAACCCCAATAACTTCCTCAGAGATAGATAAAGCAATGATACAACCCAAACATGAGAGATAGACATAACCTAGCAGCAGATCCTCCTCCTCCATAAGTGCGCCACTCCTCCTTGAGTGCATGAGTGAGAAGTGAGTGAACAAATAGAGTGCCTCCCGCACTCTATTTATACTTGACTTGACTTGCCTTTTACATAACTCATGTAGGCTCGAACTTAACCACATAACATAATGCTGACTGGGCCAACCCCCAATAGGGTGGTTTAATAACCCTTTGACCCACATGAATTATACAGGGCCGACCCCAACAAGGTGGTCTAATAACCCATCAAGTATAAGTTACGACATTTAAAATATAAATGACGACACTTATGTATAGAGGAATAATACCATCTCTATAGGAATACAATATAGATATATGTGAAATACATTCCGAAGTTACATATACATCAACAGCTCTGATACCATGTTAAGATTTAATATGCTAAGACAGAAAATAACAGCATTACATTCCATTTCACAATAATAGAATATACAGGATCACTGAAGAAACAACAAGCACGGCATAAACACAACAGACACAGATTTATCCTGGGAAACCCTCATGGGGTAGAAAACCCAGCAAAGCTTCCTCAATATAGATGACCAGCAAATACAAAACATGTAACCCTGAGCATAAGCTCCTCCTTCTCCATAGCAGACCTCTCTCTCATAAGTGTGCCACTCTCAAGTGAGTGAGTGTGTGTAAAATGAGGAATACACATCCTCTATTTATACACTACTCCGACTTGTCTTTTACACAAATCATGTAGGCTCGTATTTAACCATTGGGTTAAATACCCCACTACAACTGACTGGGCTGACCCCTTTAGGATGGTCTAATAACCCTTTGACCCACATAACACATACAAGGCTGACCCCCACTAGGGAAGTCTAATAACCCAAGTTACCACATTCCGACGGAGGAATAAACATCTTCGGATATACAATAAGATCTTCACGGAGGAATGAATTATCTCTGGAATAATAAAGTACAAATATAATATTCTTAGAAGTTACAATATTCAACACAAGGACAGGTAATCCAGGAAGCAAAGATCAATAGGGAGCACACTCCAACAGCTCCTGCAAGGATGCAGATTTTCAGAGGGAGTTGACCATCTTCCTACATTCCACAAAACAAAGGTGTAGAAGAAGCTATGTCAACAGCTCCTGCCAGGAAGCAAAGACTCAGAGGGAGTCCACCCAACAATCAAACAAATATAAGTATTTCAATTATCATTTCTTGCCTATTTTTGTTTAAATAATATTATGCTTGTGTTCCTAGACTTAGGAGATGTATTGTGCATATTAGAATGATTGCATTAATGAACAGTATACTACTAATATGCATGCAA
Organism: Larix kaempferi; assembly: GCA_027924585.1. Lineage (NCBI taxonomy): Eukaryota > Viridiplantae > Streptophyta > Pinopsida > Pinales > Pinaceae > Larix > Larix kaempferi. Next base: position 126,485 of record BSBM01002017.1, read on the forward strand.
TGGGTAAGTGACCTATGGCACTGTACAACATTCCAGTGCTACTTATCTAGAATGAAACCTCTTTGCTGACATGTTGGGAGTAGTGCAAACTCTTAACAATGTTCTGGTAGAGACTGGAAGGCATCTAGAAAGTTGTGGAACATGGATAAATGTTGTATTGAAGCTTTGGCTAAGATAACTGCATGACTGCATGACATATTTCTTTATGTGTAAAGAATTTGTTCTGAAAATTATGAGATTTTTCTAATCATGCAATTTAACTTGTTTTGTAGGAAAGACCGTATATCTTCACCTACAAAAGAAGGACTACAACATTTGTTCCAGCATCAAAGATATCTATTGAAGATATTGAAGTTCCCACGATCTGGGATGAAGAAATCGAATGCCATGATCTGTCGATCATGAAGATGATGTTTGGGATGCAGTCCCAAGACCTGACAGGGAGTCACATGTGTGCAGATTGAAGAAAGCCTTGTATGGCTTATAGAAAGCTCCTAGAACTTGGTGTGATACAAAGAGAAAGCTTGCTGCTGAGTTCAATATGAAAGATTTGGGAATGATGCATTATTTCCTAGGTATGGAGGTGTGGCAGAGTACAGGTGGGATCTTCCTTGGTCAAGGGAAGTACACAGTAGATATCTTGAAGAGATTCGGGATGATGGATTGCAAGGCCATGGCCACACCTATGGCATCAAATCTGAAGCTTCTATGTGATGCTTCATCTGAGCCGGTTGATGTCTCTATGTATCGTCAGATGATTGGGTCCTTGATGTACCTGACGAACACGAGACCAGATATTTCCTTTGCGGTGAACACATTGAGTTAGTTCCTGACAGATCCGAGGAGTGTTCATTTGGTTGCTGTAAAGCATGTTCTGAGGTACCTGAAGGGTACAGTGGATTATGGGCTCAAGTATGAGGTGAATCAAAAGTTTAACCTGCAGGGTTATGTTGATTCAGATTGGGTTGGCAGTGCTGCAGATAGGAAGAGAACATCTGAGTGCTGCTTCAGTATGGGATCAGGTGTGATCTCTTGGTTTAGCAGGAAGCAGTCCTGCATAGCACTGAGTACAACTGAGGCAGAGTATGTTGCAGCCTGTTTAGATAGTTGTGAGGCAGTATGGCTATGGAAGATACTGTCTGAATTATTTGATATCTCGTTGGATGCTACTGGTATCTTTTGTGATAACCAGAGTTGTGTGAAGCTGTCCAAGAACCCAGTGTTTCATGATAGGTCGAAACACATAGAGATCAAATATCACTATATCAGGGATATGGTGCAGAGAGGAGCTGTGAAGCTCCTGTATGTTGCGACGGACGAGCAGATTGCAGATGTGCTGATGAAGCCACTAGCCAGGGTGAAGTTCGAGTACTTCAGAGAGAGGCTTGGTGTTATTCAGATTGATGACACTTCGAGGAATAAGTGATGGACACACTTGCTAAAGCCATTCCAAGCATGTTGGAAGGAGGATCCTTCACATGGCTGTGGATGTAAGGACTGGATGATGAGCATCAGGATGATGTTCTAGTTTCTGCTTTGTATGATCAGTTGGATCATTTTTATATGTATGTATGCATCATGTTGGATGTTGGATATGATCAGTTGGATCATTTATATGTATGTACGCATCATGTTGGATGTTGGATATGATCAGTAGGATCATTTGTATGTATTTTGTATATGCATCATGTTGGATGCTTGGACCATGTATCTGTATATGTATCAGGTGGATACATTGTATGATCTGGTGGATCATGTATGATGATATGTATCATGTATTTGTATTTGTATCAGGTGGATACACTGTATGATCAGGTGGATCATGTATGATGATATGTATCAAGTAGATACTTGGTATGCATTAGGTAGATGCATTGTATGATCAGGATGATCATGGATGACGGGCTTCATGATGTTGCTCCAGATGACATGCAGCAGGATGTTGCAGTGATGATGATCAGGATGATGTATGGTGAGTATCAGGTTGATACTTTGTGGCCGTGGAACAGGTTGTGCATATAAGCATGTAATTTGTGCCCTGGGATATTTGTAGATAGTCTTTCAAGGTTTTTCCTATGGCATGTAATTCGTACCCTGGTATATCTGGCAAATGCTCTTTCGAGGTTTTGCTTGGGAGGACATATAATTTGTGCCCTGGGAGATCTACAGATAGTCTCTTGAGGTTTTGTCCTATGGCATGTAATTTGTGCCCTAGGAGATCCGATAGGTTGAGCCATGTGCTCGTAATCAGTCCTGGGATGCTCTTTCAAAGTTTTGCCATGACCACATGTAATTTTTTCCCTGGGAGATCCAATAGGTTGAGCCTTGTGCTCGTAATCAGTCCTGGGATTCTCTTTCGAGGTTTTGAGGTGGGGTCACATGTACTAAGTCCTGGAGATCTGGACAGGATGAAAAAGGCCTCAGATGCTCTTTAGGGTTCTTGCTAGTCAAGAGACTCTTTTAAGGTTTTGTGATGCACGTAATAAGTCCTGAGATTTCCACAGTATGGCCAGTGATGACGAAGACCTGCAGGTGGTGGGCCTACATCCAGTATGAAAAAGGACTGGCTCTATAAAACTTCCTATGACGAGTAGAGTCAGAGATTGGTTGAGATAGCAGTAGCAGTGATGATGATGATGACGATGATCCTGAGAAGAAGACTTGTCTAGCAGATCTATGTCGAGAAATACCTTCCTAGTTAAGAGGGAGTGTTGATGTATATGTAACTTCAGAATGTATTTCATCTGTGTATTTTATATATATTTATTGTACCCTTATAAGAGATGTGTCATTCCTCTATAAGGAAGTGTCGTCATGTGGATTGACAAGTGTCGCAAGTGTGTGTACTTGCCAATGGGTTATTAGACCACCATGTGTGGGGTCGACCCTGAAATATATATTATAATGTGGATGTACCTAGCTAGACAAGTCGGCCCCATAAGGTCACTGGGCAAACAAATTAGTATAAATAGAGATCAGGTGATCTCTATTTAGATCACTGGGAAAAGTATCTCACTCTCACTCAGAAAGTGGCGCACTAGTGAGGAGGTGGATCATCTGCTACTAGGAGACTATCTCAGTGTATTTTGGTTCTACTTTGGTTGAGCCATTGCTCTCTCTATCTCTGAGGAAGTTGTGGGGTTTTTCACCTTAGGGTTTTCCCCACAGAAACTCTGTGTCTCTTGTCTCTCATGCTTTTGATTCTTGTGATGCTTATCATGCTTATTGTGATGGTCATGCATTGATATACTGTATATGTTATTCTCTCAGCAAAGATCCTAGAGTATTATGAATTAATGCTCAAAATTTAACAGTCCCACCCAAGGAATCAAAGCTGACTAGAGGAACCAAGCTTTTGCGGTGCTAGAGGGATGTGGACATGCATTCAATAGATCTACTATTGATTCATTTAGTGTACAACATAACATTAATTTATCGATAACATACATAACATTCATGACAACATCAAATTGTATCAACCATGTGTGCAACAAACACCAAATTTCACCACATTTAACAAAACAACTAAAAACTGTAACCAAAGTTCCACATTCTCATTAATAATAGGACAAAATTACTGAGCATGCGCAATGCGCATTAGCACTCTATTTATTTTTTAACTACCCAACATTACATAGCAACAAAATAATAGTAGAATAACTACTATCTTCCAATATCGGCTAACCCTTTACCCTAATATTTCCCAAATATTTATACATCAAAACATGGGTGGAGCTTACTACAAAGTGGGCACAAATCCTATTTAAATTCCTCCTTCTGCATGATTTTGGTCCAATAGTTGAGTCATCACATGGCCTATTTTTGGTGCTCGACTTCCAAGACAAGTACAAAACACGCTCCAAAATTTCTAGAGATGAGGGTGTGAGTGATTAGGGGAACATGTAGGAGGAAGGTTGGGTGAGATAAAGAGATAGATATAATGGTGGGTGGAGGGGGGTAGGGGTTTAGGGAATATTAGGAAGGTTAGAGAGAAGGGGGATATAGGCTTGGGGAAAGGAGAAAGAGAGAGAGAGAGAGAGATGGGGGGGTGGTATGTTGTAGGGGGGGGAATTAGGGGAGAGAGAGAGAGAGAGAGAGAGGGTAAGAGGTAGGGGGAGTAGGCGGGAGAGAGAGAGAGAGAGAGGTTGAGGGGGGTGGTTACAGATAGGGAGAGTAGGAAGGGGGATAGGAGAAGTGAGAGTGTGTGAGAGAGACGGGTTTTAGCGAGTAATGAGGGATTATAATATCCGTATGCAGATATTCTCATGTTTTGATTGTGTCTGAATCACAATAAGACTATTCAAGTGAATAGTCAACCAATAGAAAATAACTCCATTTGGAAAGAATAAATAATAATGAATATATATATTGATGAGAGATGATTACATTACAATTTGATGTACCATTTAAATATGGTCTGATGTGCCTTTTCAATGGAAAGGAACGTATCATCTATTATCTATTCGATTAATTACATATCAATTTTATTTACTTATTTATTTATTGATATGTTTATATATTATTTTATTTGTTACATGGCCTTCCTCTTCATATTTGTATATACCTTAAAAAAAAATTTATAATTTTAATATACTAAGTAAAACCATGTGCAATTCCATAAAACCATGTGTGCTTTCATAAAACCATGTGCATTTCCATGAATGTTATTCTTTAACTTCTTCTTTTTTTCTCTTGCAGACAATTTTGTTTTCCACTTCTTCTTTGTAATATTTTTTTTCTTGCTTCTTGTTCTCTTCTTCTTATTTGAAACCAAAATAATTACTTCTCTTTTTTTTTCTTTTTTTTTAATTTCCCTTCTTGTATTCTTGATTTACCGTTGTCTTTGAATTTTGCATCAGAATAATATATATATTTTTATTAACTTGATTATTTTACAGTGGAATAATATATAATAATTACTTCTCTCTTTTTTTTTCTTTTTTTTTTTAATTTCCCTTCTTGTATTATTGATTTATGGTTGTCTTTGAATTTTGCACCGAAATAATATATATTTTTTATTAACTTGATTATTTTACAGCAGAATAATATATATTTGTGATTAACTTTATTTACTTCAAAGTTGCGAGTGAATCTTCTTTGGGCCGAAAGCCTACTTTTGGAGAAGGTCCTAGATTTTTGGGAAACCCAAAAAATGATATCCTTAATCAAAGAAGCTCTAAGAATGGTTTGTGGCCAAAGGCGAGAATCATGCCCAAGAAGGGGCTCTGATACTAATGTAATATCTGTATCCGGATATTCTCATGTTGTGATCATGTCCAAAAATAACTCCATTTGGAAAGAATAAATAATATTGAAAATATATTGATGAGAGATGATTACATTACGATTTGATGGACCATTTAAATATGGTCTTATGTGCCTTTTCAAGGGAAAGGAGCATCTCTATTTATTATGTATTTGATTAATTACAAATCAATTTTATTTAATATTTGTTTAATCACTTTTCTTTTATTATTTTTATTTCTTTATTGATATGTTTATATATTATTTTATTTGTTACAGGGAAAGAGAGAAGGGTAGGGGTTAGGTGGAGGTGGAGGAATAAAGAAGAGAGAGAGTGAGAGAGGGGGTTAGTAATGGTTAGAGGGAATAGGTGAGAGGGAGAGAGAGAGAGAGGAAGGGGGTTATAGGAAGGGAAAGCATAATAGTGATGATAGAGCGATAGAGAGGGTTAGTGTTGGATAGAGAGAGACAAAGAGACAGAGGGAGAGTAGGGGTGTTAGTTGTAAGGGGAGGAGTAGAGGTGTGAGTGAGTGAGTGAGAGATAGATAGAAAGAGAGAGAGAGAGAGAGAGAGAGAGAGAGGAGGGAGGGAGGGAGGGATAGAAAACAGGGGGTGTTAGGTAGTTTTTGGAGAGAGAGGGAGTGACTAAGGGGGTTATTAGGTAGGGAGAATAGAAGGGGTTTAATGAGAGAGAGTGGCAGATTAGGGGTTGTGAGAGTAAGAGAGAGAGATGGGGGGGTGTTAGGTGGTTGGGGGAGAGAGAAAAGGGTGGTATTTAGGTGTAGGTGGAGGAATAGGGGTGAGAGAGAGAGAGGGAGGGGGAATGGGAGGGAGAGAGGGAGAGAAAAATAAGGAAAGAGATTGGTGGTTAGGGGCTTAGAAAAAGAACAAAATAGAGAGATTGGATGTTAGGGGTTTAGAGAGAGAGAGATTGGGGGTTAGATTTTTAGAGAGAGGGAGTGATTAGGGGTTAGGAGATTAAAGAGAGAGAAAAAAAATGTAGATTAGGGGTTTAGATAGATAGATAGAGAGAGAGAGAGAGAGATTGAGGTATATTGGTTCATAAAGATATTGGGGGTTAGGGATTTAGAGAGAGTGAGAGATTGTGAATAAGTGGTTTAGAGAGAGATATTGGGGATTAGCGGTTTAGAGAGAGAAAGATTATGGGTTAGGGATTTAGAGAGATGGAGAGATAGAAAGGGAGAAAGAGAGTAATTGGGGGTTAGGCATTTAGAGAGAAGGATATATTGGGAGTTGGGGTTTTAGAGAGAGAAAAAGAGAGGGATTAGAAGTTAAGATTTTAGGGAGAAAGATATTGCAGGTTATGAGTTTAGAGAGAGAGATTGGAGGTTAGGATTTAGAGAGAGATATATAGGGAGTTATGGGTTTTGACAGAGAGAGAGAGAGAATGGGTGTTAGAGGTTTATATACATAGATAGATAGATATAGAGAGAGTGGATGGGGATTAGGGGTTTAGAGAGAGACACAGATGGGCCTAGGGGTTTATATAAAAAGATATATGATGGATTAGGGATTTATATATATATATATATATATATATATATTGGGGGTTAGGGGTTTAGGGAGGGAGAGAGAGAGAGAGAGAAATTTGTGGTTAGTGGTTTATAGAGAGAGAGTGATTGGATGTTAGGGGTTTTGAGTGAGATAGATTTGGAGTTCATGCTTTAGAGAGAGAGGGACATATAGTGAGAAAGAGAGAGTGAGAGAGAGAAAAATTTGGGGTTTGGGATTTTGAGAGAGGGAGAGAGAGAGAGAGAGAGAAAGAATGGAGGTGAGGGGTTTAGAGAGAAAGATATTGGCGATTAAGGTTTTAGAGAGAGATATATTGGAGGTTAGGGATTTAGAGAGACAGAGAGAGAGAGAGAGATTTTAGGTTAGGGTTCTAGAAAGAGAGAAAGAAAGAGATTGGGGGTTAGGGGTTTAGAGAGAGAGAGAGAGATCGGGGGTTTAAGGGTTTACAGAGAGAAAGAGAGAGGGATTGGAGGTTAGGGGCTTAGAGAGAGGGATATTTGAGATTAGGGATTTAGAGAGAAAGAGATATTGGAGGTTAGGGATTTACAGAGAGAGAGAGAGAGAGGGATTGTTGTTAAATTTTGAGCATTAATTCACAATACTCTAGGATCTTTGCTGAGAGAATAACATATACAGTATATCAATGCATGACAATCACAATAAGCATGACAAGCATCACAAGAATCAAAAGCATGAGAGACAAGAGACACAGAGTTTCTATATGGAAAACCCTAAGGTGAAAAACCCCACAACTTCCTCAGAGATAGAGAGAGCAATGGATCAACCAAAGTACAACCAAAATACACTGAGATAGTCTCCTAGTAGCAGATGATCCTCCTCCTCACTAGTGCGCCACTTTCTGAGTGAGAGTGAGATACTTTTTCGAGTGATCTAAATAGAGTTCACCTAATCTCTATTTATATTAATCTGTTTTCCCAGTGACCTTATGCGGCCGACTTGTCTAGCTAGGTACATCCACATTATAATATATATTTCAGGGCCGACCCCACACATGGTGGTCTAATAACCCATCGAAAAGTACACACACTTGCGACACTTGTCAATCCACATGACGACACTTCCTTATAGAGGAATGACACATCTCTTATAAGGGTACATTCCGAAGTTACATATACATTAACACTCCCTCTTAACTAGGAAGGTATTTCTCGACACAGATCTGCTAGACAAGTCTTCTTCTCGGGATCATCGTCATCGATGCATCGTCGTCATCATCGTCACTGCTACTGCTATCTCAACCAATATCTGACTCTACTCGTCATAGGAAGTTCATACTGGATGTAGGCCCACCACCTGCAGGTATTCATCATCACTGGCCATACTGTGGAAATCTTAGGACTTATTACGTGCGTCACAAAACCTTAAAAGAGTATCTTAACTAGCAAGAACCCTAAAGAGCATCTGAGGCCTTTTTCATGTTGTCAAGATCTCCAGGACTTATTACATGTGACCCCACCACAAAACCTCGAAAGAGAATCCCAGGACTGATTACGAGCACAAGGCTCAACCTAACGGATCTCCCAGGGCACAAAGTACATGTGGTCATGGAAAAACCTCGAAAGTGCATCCCAGGACTGATTTCGAGCACACGGCTCAACCTATCGGATCTCCCAGGGCACAAATTACATGCCATAGGACAAAACCTCGAAAGAGCATCTGCTAGATATCCCAGGGCACAAATTACATGCCATAGGAAAAACCTCGAAAGACTATCTGCAGATCTCCCAGGGCACAATTTATATGTCCTCCCAAGGAAAACCTCGAAAGAGAATTTGCCAGATGTCCCAGGGTACGAATTACATGCCATAGGAAAAACCTCGAAAGACCATCTACAAATCTCCCAGTGCACAAATTACATGCTTATCTGCACAACCTGTTCCACGGCCTCAGAGTATCAATCTGATACTCACCATACATCATCCTGATGTACACATGATCATCCTGATCATCACTGCAACATCCTGCTGCATGTCATATGGAGAAACATCCTAAAGCATATCGTGCTGATCATATAATGCATCTACCTGATGCATACCAAGTATCTACCTGATACATATCATCATACATGATCCACCTGATCATACAGTGTATCCACCTGATACAAATACAAATACATGATACATATCACCATACATGATCCACCTGATCATACAATGTATCCACCTGATACATATACAGATACATTGTCCAAGCATTCAACATGATGCATACATACATACATAAAAATGATCCAACTGATCATATCCATCATCCAACATGATGCGTACATACATATATAAAAAATGATCCAACTGATCATATACAGCATCTAACATGATGCATACATACATATATAAAAATGATCCAACTGATCATATCCAAGCAGAAACCAGAACATCATCCTGATGCTCGTCATCCAGTGCTTACATCCACAGCCATGTGAAATATCCTCCTTCCAACATGCTTGGAATGGCTTCAGCAAATGTGTCCATCACTTCTTCCTCGAAGTGTCCTCAATCTGAAGAATGCCAAGCCTCTCTCTGAAGTACTCGAACTTCACCATGGCTAGTGGCTTCATCAGCACATCTGCAATTTGCTCGTCCATCGCAACATACAGGAGCTTCACAGCTCCTCTTTGCACAATATCCCTGATATAGTGATATTTGATCTCTATGTGTTTCGACCTGTCATGAAACACTGGGTTCTCGGATAGCTTCACACAACTCTGGTTATCACAAAAGATACCAGTAGCATCCAACGGGAGATCAAATAACTCAGATAGTATCTTTCGTATCCATATTGCCTCACAACTAGCTGAACAGGCTGCAACATACTCTGCCTCATCTATACTCAGTGCTACGCAGGACTGCTTCCTACTAAACCAAGAGATCACACCTGATCCCATACTGAAGCAGCACCCATATGTGATCTTCCTATCTGCAGCACTGTCTGCCCAATCTGAATCAACATAACCCTGCAGGTTAAACTTTTGATTCACGTCATACTTGAGCCCATAATCCACGGTACCCTTCAGGTACCTCAGAACATGCTTTATAGCAACCAGATGAACACTCCTCGGATCTGTCAGGAACTGACTCAATGTGTTCACTGCAAAGAAAATATCCGTTCCCGTGTTCGTTAGGTACATCAAGGACCCAATCATCTGACGATACATAGAGACATCAACCGGCTCAGATGAAGCATCACATAGAAGCTTCAGATTCAATGCCATAGGTGTGGCCATGGCCTTGCAATCCATCATCCCGAATCTCTTCAGGATATCTACTGTGTACTTCCCTTGACCAAGGAAAATCCCACTTGCACTCTACCACACCTCCATACCTAGGAAATAATGCATCATTCCCAAATCTTTCATATCAAACTCAGCAGCAAGCTTCCTCTTCGTATCTGCAATCAATCTGTCATCTCCTGTTACAAATAAGTCATCCACATACAGGATTAGAACCACAGGATTCCCTTCCTCAACCTTGTAATAAAGGTTGGAATCCGTTTTACTCTTGGTAAAGCCCAAACTAGATAAGAAACTGTCCATCCTACCATACCAGGTTCTGGGAGCTTGTTTCAAGCCATACAAGGCTTTCTTCAATATACACACATATGACTCCCTGTCATGTATTTCAAAACTGAGTGGCTGCTCTACATATACTTCATCTTCAACTACACCATTCAAGAAAGCAGTCTTGACATCCATCTGGTGTATTTTCCATTTCATCGCTGCAGCCAAGGCAAGTACTGTTCTAATGGAAGTATACCTGGCTACAGGTGCAAAATTTTCTTCATAATCTATTCCCTCTTTCTGAGAGAAGCCACGAGCTACGAATCTTGCCTTGTATTTCTCTACACTGCCATCTGCAGCATGCTTGATTTTGTAGATCCATTTGGAAGTCACAACAGACTTCTCTTTAGGTCTTGGGACAACATCCCAAACATCATTCTTCATTATTGATTGGTATTCCTCAACCATGGCATCCTTCCATTCTTTCTTTTCCGCTGCTTCTTCATAACTGGAAGGCTCTTTGTTCATAATGTCATAGAGTAAAGCAACATAGCTGGTATGTGATCTAGTTCTCTTCTTTTCTCTATGTTCTTCTTCTGGAATGCCAAATCTTTTTGCATCTTGAATGAGATCTCTAGCCCATGCAGGTTTCCTCTTGTGAGAGTTATCCTCACGAGGTGGATCTACAAGTTCTTGCAGATCTTCAAACTCACGAACAACTTTTGGAATTGCTTCAGTCATGGTAGTGTCTTGAAATCTAGTTTCCTTAGGTTCTTCATAAACTTCGATAGGTGCCTTCCTTGATTTGATGAATGCTGAGTTTTCATCAAATGTTACATCCCTGCTGACATCAATCTTCTTGAACCCTGGAAAGTATATTTTGTAAGCCTTCGAGCTTTCACTGTAACCCACAAAGATACCCTTCTTTCCTGAAGGATCTAGTTTAGTCCTATTTTCCTTTGGAACATGAGTGTATACTGGACAACCAAATATTCTGAGATGACTGACTTAAGGTTTCTTACCATAAAAGACCTCTTCTGGTGTCTTGTTCTGTTCTGCACATATACAGCTGTTCTAGCTGCTTCTGCCAATAGATGCATAGGTAGATCCTAGTCATGCAGCATTTCCCTTGCTGCTTCAATGATAGTTATGTTCTTCCTTTCTGCAACTCCATTCTGTTGAGGATTATAAGGAGCAGTCAACTCCCTCTTAATCCATGAATCACTACAAATCTTCTTGAAGTCACCTGAGGTGAATTCTCCACCATTGTCGGATCTGAATGTTTTGATCTTCTTGTCAGTTTGATTCTTTATCAAGGTTTTGAATTCCTTGAATTTATCAAACACCTCATCTTTGTTCTTCAAGAAGTATACCCAAGTCTTCCTGGAGAAGTCATCAATAAATGAGACATAGTAAACATACCCACTCAGAGAACTGAATGACATAGGACCACATACATCTAAGTGGATGATTTTCAGGATGTCTTTTTCCTTGCTTTCACTGCTTGGGAAAGCCTTCTTAATGTTCTTACCTTTTGCACATCCTTTGCAAACACCTTCATGTTTGGTCTTGATTTCAGGAAGACCCTCTACAGCCTTCCTTGTAGTTGGAAGTGATCTATAGTGCATATGAGCAAGTCTTCTATGCCAAAGTTCACTTGGCTCCATGGATTCATGTACCATGGCATGTTCAGGTTGTCCCTTCAATTTATACAAACCTCCCTCTTGCTCTCCAATCACTACTACATCATCTATTTTCTTTTCCTTTGGCCACAATAGGACTTGGCCATCCACAAATGCAACCCTCATACCTTTTGCATCCAATGCAGAGATGGAGAGTAAGTTCTTCTTGAGCCCAAGTACATAAAGGACTTCTTTCATCTTCAAAGATTTTCTAGAATCTAGGTTGTAGGAGGCTTCACCACTTCCTTTGATTGGGTATTGATAATCATCCCCAAGTTTCACCTTATGGGGTGATTCATGTTCAGATAGATTCACAAAAAATTCCTTAAACCCAGTCATGTGTTTGGAAGCCCCACTATCAATCAACCAATCATTACAACCATGGGAGATAGTACCTTTGAGAGCAGAAATTAGAACATATTTTTCTTCACTTGATGAGTCATCATCACTATTACTTTCTGCCCTAGCCTTCTTCTTTGGGGGTTCATCATCTTCGGCAGCATGAGCATGATATCTTCTTTTGTTATTCTTCTTCTTATTATTGAAGTTGTTGTTGTTGTGTTTCTTCTTCTTGGGACAATCTGAAGCAAAGTGTCCCTTCTCATTGCAATTGAAGCATCTGAGATCTTTCTTATGTTTATGATAATGGTGGTGTGAGGATCTTCTGTTATGAGATGATTCCTTCTTGGACTTGCCTTTCTTGGCATGTGCTGTGAGAGCTTGATCTTCATTTACCATCTTTTCTTCTCGGGCCACAATCCTAGCTTCTTCTTGAGAGCATTCTTCCCGCATTCTATTGAAGGAGATCAACTTCTTCCTTGCACAGATTCCTTGAATGAAGGAATCCCATGACCTGGGTAGGCCATTTAGAGTGGTCATCACCACTTCACCATTATCCACCATTTCATCCACTGCTTCTAGTTGTTCCTTGATCTGGGAGACCTTTGAAAATAAAGATGAATGGTTTCTCCATTCTGAAACTTTACTCCTTTCAATTGGTTCTGCAGGGTCATCTTCTGATTTATGTTATTCCCTTCAAATAGCTTGGTCAAAGAGTCAAACATTTCCTTGGGTGTCTTTAGAGAGGACACATGGGGTATGAGATGGTCTTTAATGGAATCAACAATGATTCTCTTTGCCTTGACCAAGTTCTTCTTATGCAATACCTTGGCCTCTTCATCCTCTGGGATAGGGATGTCTTCTTTCACATATGAGTCCAACTCATTCTCTTCCAAGATTAACCCAATCCTATACTTCCAAGCTCGGAAGTTATCAGCTCCTTCAATCTTATCCTCAAGCTTGGTGTGGAGAGACATCTTAAAGAGTACTTCAAATGGAAATAGAAAAGATTTAGATCTTACCACTTGAAATGCTGAAAACTAGATCTGGTCCCGGATTAGGGTTTGTGGGAAAAACCCTAAAAATTCAAAATGTGAATTTCAATTTTCTTAAAGGATAGAAAGATGCGCCTTGATGAGCTGATCAGCCTAGTGTATTAAAAATTTGAGATCAGCAAAGCTTTACCGTTCATATTTTCCTTTTTTTCCTCTCGGGTTCACTGGGGAGAGCCCTAAATTAGGGTTTGAGTTTAGTGAGAGAGAGTGAGAGAGAGATAACGGGGGCTAGGGGTTTGGAGAGAGAGATACAAATAGAGTGAGATTGGGGGTTAGTGGTCTAGAGAAAGATAAAGACTGAGTGTTAGAGGTTGAGAGAGAGACAAAGACATTAGAGATTACGGTTTTAGAGAGAGCATGAAATAAAAAGAGAGATTGGAGGTCAGTGTCTTAGAGAGAGACCCAAAAAGAGAGATTGGAGGCTAGGGGTTTAGAGAGAGGGATATTGCGAGTTAGGGTTTTAGATAGAGTGAGATAGATAGGGGGTTCAGTGTTGATAGAGAGAGAGCGAGAGAGAGAGAGAGAGAGGTATTATGTGTTAGGGGCTTAGAGAGAGAGATTGGGGGTTGGGGGTTTAGAGGGAGAGAGATCTTAGAGGTTAGTGATTTAGAGGGAGAGAGATACAAAGACGGAATTTAGAGGTTAGAGGTTTATGGAGGGATAAAATGGTGGTTAAAGGTTTAGAGAGAGAGACTGGGGGTTAGAGATTTAGAGAGAGAGAGAGAGACTAGAGGTTAGGGATTTTTCAGAGAAAGAGATTTGGGGTTCATTTATTATAGAGAGAGGGAGAGAGATAAATATCAAGGGTTAAGGGTTTTGAGATAGAGATATTGGGGGTTATCAATTCAGAGATATAGATAGAGAGACTAGAGGTTAGGGGTTTAGATAGAGAGAGAGAGAGAGAGAGAGTGGATATTAGGGATTTAGACACACACACACACACACACACACACACACAGAGTAGATATTAGATATTAGGGATTTAGACACACACACACAGATTGGGGGATAGTGGTTTATTGAGAGAGATTTCTTTTTAGGTGTTTAGATAGAGAGAGATAGAGAGAGAGAGATTTGGGATTAGGGGTTTAGAGAGAGAGATTGGGGGTTTGATTTTTAGAGAGAGAGGGGTTAGGGGTTAGGGGTTTCGAGATGGAGAGAGAAAGGGGGTGAAGGGATTAGAGAGAGAAAAATAAATTTAGGGTTAGGGGTTTAAAGAAAGAGAGTGAGTAGGGGTTATGCATATAAAGAAAGAGAGGGAGGGAGAGAGATAGAAAGAGAGAGATTGGGGGATAGGGGTTTAGAGAGAGAGAGATTGAGGGTTAGTGGTTTAGAGAGATATACAGAGAATGGGGGTTAGGGATTTAGGGAGAGAGATATAGAAAGAGAGTTTGTTGGTTAGGGGTTTAAATGGATAGAGAGAGATATTGGTGGATAAGCGTTTAGAGAGAGAGAGATAGAGACTAGTGTTTAATGGTTTAGAGAGCTAGAGATCAGTGGCCAGTGGCTTATTGAGAGAGAGAGAGATTAAGGGTTGGAGGTTTAGATAGATAGTTAGAGAGATTGACAGAATGGGGATTAGGGTTAGAGAGAGAGAAAGAGATGGTGGGTTAAGGGTTTAGAGAGAGAAAGAGAGTGAATGTTAGGGGTTTGGAGAGAGAGAAAGAGAGATTGGGCATTAGCGGTTTAGAGAGAGAAAATGAGAGAAAGAGAGAGATTGGGGGTTAGGGGTTTAGAGAGAGTGAGAGAGATATTGGAGGGTAACGGTTTAGAGAGAGAAAAAGAGAGAGATTGTGGTTTAGAGGTTTAGAGAGAGAGAGAGATAAATCGATTGGGTGAGCAGAGGGTGTTTTAACGGGGGTAGAGGGAGAGAGAAAATTTTGGGGTTAGGAGTTTATGGAGAGAGAGAGAGTGAGAGAGAGAATTTTGGGGTTAAGGTTTATCAATATATATATAGAGAGAGAGAGAGAGAGACAGAGAGAGATATTGGTGGTTAGGGGTCTAGAGAGAGATGAAGATTAGTGGTTAGAGGTTTAGAAAGAGACGAAGGTTAGGGGTTAGAGGTTTAGAGAGATATACAGAGATTCTGGATTATGGTTTTAGAGAGAGAGAGTGCAAAATAAAGAAATATATTAGTGGTTAGGGTTTTAGATAGAGAGAAAAGCAGAGAGATTGGAGGTTAGAGGTTTGGAGAGAGCAAGATATTGGGGTTAGGGTTTTAGAAAGAGAGATAAAGAGATATTCGGGGTTTGATGTGGATACAGAGAGAGAGAGAATTTTGGGGTTAGGATTTATGGGTTTAGAGAGAGAGAGAGAGAGACATTGGAGGTTAGGTGTTTAGAGAGAGAAGAAGATTGGTGGTTAGAGGTTTAGAGAGGGACTAATGTTGGGGGTTAGAGGTTTAGAGAGATATAGAGAGATTCAGGATTATTGTTTTAGAGAGAGGGAAAAATAAACAAAGATATTGTTGTTAGGGGTTTAGACATAGATCAAAAGAGAGATATTGGAGGTTAGGGGTTTAGAGAGAGAGAGAGATTGGGGGTTAAGGTTTTAGAGAGAGAGACGGATATTAGGGGTTTGATGTTGATAGAGAGAGAGATTGGGGGTTAATGGTTTAGAGATAGATTTTGGGGGTTAGGGTTTTAGAGATAGAGAGGGAGAGATTGGAGGTTAGGGGTTTAGAGAGATAGATAGAGAGGGATTGGAGGGTAGGGGTTTAGACAGAGAGAAAGATTGGGGTATAGCAGTTTAGAGAGAGATATTGGTTGTTAGGGGATTAGAGAGAGAAAGAGGGAGATTTGGTATTAGAGTTTTAGAGAGAGAGAGAGATATTAGGGAGTAGTGGATTAGAAAGAAAGAGATTAGGGGTTAGGGGTTTAGAGAGAGAGAGAGGAAGGGAGGAAAATATAGATTGGGGGTTATCCAATTAGAGAGAAAGAGAGATTGGGGGATAGGGGTTTACAAAGAGAGAAAGATAGTGATTTGAGATTAGGGGCTTAAAGAAAGACAGTGTTTGGGGGTTAGGGGTTTATAGAGAGAGAGGGAGATAGGGCAATAGATTGGAGTTAAGGGTTTAGAGAGAGATAGAAGTAGAGAGATTAGAGGTTAGGGGTTTAGAGAGTTAACAATTTAGGGTTGGGGGCTTAGAGAGAGATAGTGAGATTAGGGTTAGGGGTTTAGAGAGAGAGAGAGAGGGATTGTTGGTTATGAATTCAAAAGGATAGATGTTGGCTTATATAACTGTTCTTGAGGTTTTCGATAAAGACCCAGGTTCTCGTAGGTCAAGAAACCAACAAAACCCCTTTTCACCAACCCTTTCGGCAACAGCCTGTGAACAGGATGAGGTCTCAACCAAGGTGGAACTATGAGGGAGCTACGGAATTAGATTTCCACATCTACGTGATGAGTTTTTTAGACAAAACTACTGCACAGCACACTGTGGGGCTCACGTTGTGGACTGGAAACTGCATGACGATAGCCTTCGTCGCGATTCACTCTTGTACAAGCTAAGATGCTTGCACAACCAGCGCATCTAAGGGCTACATCGTTCGAGTAGGGTTCAACATCTAGGGAAGTGCAATTGATGAATACGCTCCCTCTCGGACTTAAATATCTTGATGGTCTTACTTAGTGTTTCACCCCTTCAACAACTGCTTAGATTATTTACCCTTATGACCTATGCTTTCATTACATCAGAAATACTATGCATACAACATTCATCCATACATGTGATATTTAACATATTATTGCCATCTTATTCTTATGGCAAATACATATAAAGTGTAAACACATAAACTGCTAAACGAGACTTCAAGCATTCATAGTAAGCACATAACAGGTGTAAAACACAAGCAATCACACTGCACAAGATTTAGCATGGTTCACCCACAGGATGGAGGCTACGTCCACAAGAACTGTTGTTATATTACTCTTTTGGGAAGGGTAGAACAGTTTGTTGAATATTGTAACTTCAAAGAATATTATATTTGTACTTTATTATTCCGGAGATGTTTATTCCTCCAAGGGTTAGTATTAACTAGGGTTATTAGACCCACCATGTGTGGGTCGGCCCTGTAGTTATATTTTAGGGGTTATTAGACTTCTCCAGGTGAGGTCGGCCCCAACAGGTCTTTTAGTCAGTTGAGAGTCAAGTGTAAATAGAGGAGGTGAACTCCTCATTACATCACTCACTCACTTGTGGAAGAGTGCGCACTTGTCTGGGAGATCTGCTAAGGAGTCTTAGAAGGAAGGAGCACATCTTGTATTTTGGTTGATCATCTTATTGAGGAAAGCTTTACTGGGTTTTCTACCCCATGAGGGTTTCCCAGGATATATTGTGTGTCTATCTTGTGATTGTGTTTCTATCAGAGATCTTGCTTGTCTATTTGGTTTAAAACTTAACATGGTATCAGAGCTAGACTGAATAGGACATCTTTCACAAGGTAAGATCATCTCTCTCTCTCTTTGGTGAAGTTAGGGTTTCAGCCCAAAGTTGGTATTATTGATTTTTGGTTGCATGGCTGGATAGCCCTCATCAATACCTTTCTTTTAAGCCCTAGATCGAACTTTTTTGTTGGGTAGAACTCCGGGAATTGCAAACCCTAATTCTACCAAAAGTGCGATACGTCAGATTTTGGTTTCAGAAAAAAGTTGGAATTTTTTATTTCTGTTTACATGGTTGGATAGCCCTTATCAAGAGCATTCTTTTAAGCTATAGATCGAACTTTTTGGTTGGGTAGAACTCCGGGAATTGCAAACCCTAATTCTACCAAAAGTGCGATAAAATTCTGTTTCAGTTTCCGGAAAAGTGAAAAGTAACTTTCCAAGTTAGTCTACTCTGTCTCTTGGACTCCCCCAAGAGAAGATGGCTCCAAATACTAAGCTTGAAGACAAGCTAGAAGGCATAGAAAATTTCCGGGCATGGAAATACAGAATTGGTCTCATTCTTGAAGAGAATGATCTTGCTCATTATATCAAGGAGGAAGTTGCAGAACCAGAAGAAGATGAAGCCAAAGAAAAACACAGGAAGGATTTGATTAGGGCAAAGAGAATCATAGTAGATTCTATTAAAGACCACTTGATTCCCCAAGTGGCTTCCAAGAAGACTCCAAAAGAAATGTATGATGCCCTAGGAAGAATGTATGAAGGGAAGAACATCAATAGGAAGATGAATCTAAGGACTCAGTTGAAGAGTACCAAGATGCACAAAGGAGAATCCATTCAAGACTACTTCTCAAGAGTCTCTCTAATCAAAGAGCAACTAGATGCCATTGGTGATACTCTTGATGAGGATGAACTTGTGATGACAGCTCTAAATGGTCTCACTAGACCTTGGGAGTCATTCATTCAAACTATGTGTGCCAGAAAAGAAAGTATGAAGTTTGATGTAGTTTGGGAAGATTGTGTGCAAGAGGAGGCTAGGGTTGCAAATAGAGAATCCCTACTCAAAGAAGATGACCAAGCCTTGGCCACACACACCAAAAGAAGAAGGAGTCAATCCTACTCCAAGAAGGGTAGTCACAAGGAGTCTCATCCTCCTCACAGATTTCAGAAGAAAAGAGGATCTACTCAAAGAAGGGATTACTCTTCTTTCCAGTGCTATTCTTGCCACAAATTAGGACACATTGCTAAAGATTGTCCTCTACAAAAGAAGAAGGGTTCTTACTACAAAAGACACCAAGCACATCTTGCAGAAGATGACAGTGAAGAAGAAGAAGTTGAGGAAGAAAGGTCTCACAATAAAAGACCTAGAGATGAAGGGGAGGAAGAAGAAAGGACCTTCTCCAAAAGAAGGACAAGGAGAAATATAGAAGAAGATGCAGAAGAATATGTTCTCTTCTCCGCACTCTCTGGATCCATAACCCTTGAAGAAGGTACATGGCTTATTGACAGTGGTGCTTCAAAGCACATGACAGGACAGAAAAGGACTCTCTCAAAACTTGAAGAAAAGACTTCTCCCCAAAAGGTATCTCTAGGAGATGACTATCAATATCCCATTAAGGGAATTGGTGAAGCAAACTACAAACTCGATTCTGGAACTCCCATGAAGATGAAGGAAGTTCTATATGTTCCAGGATTGAAGAAGAATTTACTTTCAATCTCAGCTTTGGACAAGAAAGGATACAAAGTTGCTTTCATTGATGGACAAGTGTTAATGTGGTCCAAAGGCAAAACCATTAAGGATGCAATTGTTATTGGTGAAGAGGAAGGAGGTTTATATAAACTCAAGGGTTTTCCGGAAGCTGCTCTTGTTCATGAAACCTCCAGCCCCAGTGAGCTATGGCATAGAAGACTAGCTCACATCAACTACAAAGCCTTACCTTACGTAAGCAAGGTGGTCATAGGACTACCAGATTTAAAGGTTGATCATGATGGCTCATGTAAAGGATGTAAGAAAGGAAAGAATGTCAAGAACCCCTTTCTGAAGAGTGAAACAAAGACTAAGGGTATCTTGGAGTTAATACACTCAGATGTATGTGGTCCAATGCCCACCACCTCTCTAAGTGGTTTTGAATACTATCTTTCATTCATTGATGATCATTCAAGGAAAACTTGGATTTACTTTCTAAAAGGTAAGAATGAAGTCTTTGGAAAGTTCAAAGAATTCAAGGCCTTAATAGAGAATCTCTCAGATAAGAAAATCAAGATTCTCAGGACAGACAATGGTGGAGAATATACTTCAAAAGAGTTTGAAGAATTTTGTAAAGAAGCTGGAATCAAGAGGGAGCTAACCACTCCCTACAATCCCCAACAAAATGGGGTTGCAGAAAGGAAAAATAGAACCATCATGGAAGCTGTGAAGACTATGATACATGACCAGGATCTTCCCATGTATCTATGGGATGAAGCAGCCAAGACAGCAGTTTATGTGCAAAATAGATTATCTCACAGTGCTCTTGAATTCAAAACTCCAGAAGAAGTGTTTACAGGTAAGAAGCCTGAAGTAAGCCATCTTAAAATATTTGGGTGTCCTGTGTACATCCACATTCCAAAAGAAAAGAGAACCAAGTTGGATCCCTCAGGTAAGAAGGTAATGTTTGTTGGTTATTGTGAAACTTCCAAAGCCTTCAGAATCTACATACCAGGTTTCCATCATATAGAAATAAGTAGAGATGTAACCTTTGATGAAGAAGCAGCTCTCAAGAAATCCAGAAAGTGTCAACTTGAAGAAGTTTATGAAGAAGATACATCTCCCAAAATCTCAGAGACTGTTCATGTCCCTAAAGAAGATACACCAGAGGATCATGACATAGTGGAACCACAAGAACCTCCTGTAGCAGAATTATCTAGGAAAAGAAGACCAGCATGGGCTAGAGATATTATTCAAGGAGCTGAAAGATATGGTGCCCCGGAAGGCTCCACTAGAGAAAGGAAGAAACCAAAACTAGTGTCCAACTATATGGCCTTGATGTGTGATCTTGTGGATCAACTACCTACCAGCTATGAAGAAGCAGCTCAGAAGAAAGAATGGGTAGAAGCAATGACAGAGGAATATCAGTCAATAATGAAAAATGATGTTTGGGATATAGTCCCCAAACCCAAAGATAAAAGTGTGGTTTCTTCCAAATGGATTTTCAAGATAAAACATGCTGCAGATGGTAGCATTGAAAAATACAAGGCAAGATTTTTTGCCAGAGGTTTCTCTCAGAAGGAAGGAATTGACTATGAAGAAACATTTGCACCTGTCGCTAGGTATACTTCAATTAGAACTATCATGGCACTTGCATCCATGATGAAATGGAAATTGCATCAAATGGATGTTAAGACAGCCTTCCTGAATGGTGTGATTGAAGAAGAAGTATACATAGAACAACCTCAAGGTTTTGAGGTCAAAGACGGAAGGACCCATGTATGCAAACTGAAGAAGGCATTATATGGTTTGAAGCAAGCTCCCAGAGCTTGGTATGGAAGAATTGACAGTTTCTTATTAAGCATGGGCTTTACCAAAAGTAAAGCTGAACCCAACCTCTATCTTAAAGTAATGAATGATGAACCTGTTATATTGCTATTATATTTAGATGATCTATTTCTAACAGGAAATGAGAAACAAATCATTGAAAGCAAGAAGAAGCTTTCTTCAGAATTCGAAATGAAAGATCTCGGATTAATGCACTACTTATTAGGCCTAGAAGTGTGGCAAGAGCCAAAAGGGATCTTTCTAAATCAAGGTAAGTATACTGTGGAGATCCTCAAAAGATTTGATATGTTGGAGTGTAAAGCTATGGCCACTCCCATGGAATCCAACCTAAAACTGCTAGCTAATGATTCATCAGAACTAGTGGACATAACCCTATATAGACAAATCATTGGATCATTGATGTACTTGACAAATACTAGGCCTGATATATGCTTTGCTGTAAATACCCTAAGTCAGTTTCAAGTAGAACCTAGAAAGGTTCACCTTATAGCTGCAAAGCATATCATGAGGTACCTAAAAGGTACAGTGGACTTTGGCCTTTACTATCTTGGAGACAATGAACTCAAGTTGCATGGTTTCTCAGATTCTGATTGGGTAGGTAGTGTCTCAGATAGAAAAAGTACTTCAGGTGGATGTTATGGTCTTGGATCTGCCATGATCTCCTGGTTCAGCAAGAAACAATCTAGTGTGGCCCTCAGTACCGCTGAAGCAGAATATATAGCTGCTTGCTCTGCCAGCTGTGAAGCGATGTGGCTTCGGAAACTCTTATCTGGAATCTTTGACTTAGAAATGGATCCCACTGTGATTATGTGTGATAATCAAAGCTGCATTAAGATGACTGAAAATCCTGTGTTCCATGATAAGTCAAAACACATTGAGATCCGTTACTTCTATATACGAGACATGGTGCAGAGAGGAGCCATCAAGCTCGAGTATATAAGCACTGAGGATCAGGTTGCTGATATCTTGACTAAACCTCTGTCTCGAGTGAAGTTTGAGTACTTCTGAGACAAGCTTGGTATAGTCCAGAAGGACCCTCCTCGAAAGGGGGAGTAGTATAGTATTTATGTCACTTATTTTCTGTTTTGTTAGCTACTTACAATTATTTAGATT
Source organism: Larix kaempferi (assembly GCA_027924585.1). Taxonomy (NCBI): domain Eukaryota; kingdom Viridiplantae; phylum Streptophyta; class Pinopsida; order Pinales; family Pinaceae; genus Larix; species Larix kaempferi. Next base: position 148,886 of record BSBM01002017.1, read on the forward strand.
TAGAACTCTTACATATCGTTTATGCTAGATGTATACATGATTTGATATGATGTATTAGTGAGAATACATGTCTGATGTATACATGTTTTGTTTTGATATACATGCTAGTGATGTATACATGTTTTGATTAGTGATGTATACATGTTTTGATGTACACATGTTTTGATGTAATGTGTACATGTTTTGATTAGTGATGTATACATGTTTTGATGTGATGTGTACATGTTTTATACATGTTTTGATGTACACATGTTTTGATGTAATGTGTGCATGTTTTGATTAGTGATGTATACATGTTTTGATGTACACATGTTTTGATGTGATGTGTACATGTTTTGATTAGTGATGTATACATGTTTTGATGTACACATGTTTTGATGTGATGTGTACATGTGTTGATTAAGTGATGTATACATGTTTTGATGTACACATGTTTTGATGTACACATGTTTTAATGTGATGTATACATGTTTTGATGTGATACATGATTGTACCTGTATGGATGAGAATACAGTTGAGGGGATTGGATCATCCCTGGACTTTCAGTCCTAAAGAGAGCCGTAGACGTGAGGTCTCTGAGAATGAAGTCCTTAGTGGACAGTTGAGGGGATTGGATCATCCCTGGACTTTCAGTCCTAAAGAGAGCCGTAGACGTGAGGTCTCCGAGAATGAAGTCCTTAGTGGACAGTTGAGGGGATTGGATCATCCCTGGACTTTCAGTCCTAAAGAGAGCCGTAGACGTGAGGTCTCCGAGAATGAAGTCCTTAGTGGACAGTTGAGGGGATTGGATCATCCCTGGACTTTCAGTCCTAAAGAGAGCCATAGACGTGAGGTCTCCGAGAATGAAGTCCTTAGTGGACAGTTGAGGGGATTGGATCATCCCTGGACTTTCAGTCCTAAAGAGAGCCGTAGACGTGAGGTCTCCGAGAATGAAGTCCTTAGTGAACAGTTGAGGGGATTGGATCATCCCTGGACTTTCAGTCCTAAAGAGAGCCGTAGACAAGAGATCTCCGAGAATGAAGTCCTTGGTGGACTTGAGGGGATTGGATCATCCCTGGACTTTCAGTCCTAAAGAGAGCCGTAGATGAGAGGTCTCCGAGAATGAAGTCCTTGGTGGACTTGAGGGGATTGGATCATCCCTGGACTTTCAGTCCTAAAGAGAGCCATAGACGTGAGGTCTCCGAGAATAGAGGATAGGACTGCATCGTCCCTGGACCTTAGTTCAAAATGTACGTGATAGGGGATTGCATCATCCCGGACCTGATAGTTCAAAATGTACGTGATAGGGATTGCATCATCCCAGAACTGATAGTTCAAAATGTACGTGATGGGGATTGCATCATCCCGGAACTGATAGTTCAAAATGTACGTGATGGGGATTGCATCATCCCGGAACTGATAGTTCAAAATGTACGTGATGGGGATTGCATCATCCCGGAACTGATAGTTCAAAATGTACGTAATGGGGATTGCATCATCCCGGAACTGATAGTTCAAAATGTACGTGATGGGGATTGCATCATCCCGGAACTGATAGTTCAAAATGTACGTGATGGGGATTGTATCATCCCCGGACTTTGGTCCCTGAATTGATCCGTAGACGAGTGGTCTCCGAGAAAGTGATTGTATAGATGATGTATCGGTAGGATACTTGTGATGACGATGCTGCTGACCGTGTGATGACGATGCTGCTGATCGTGTGATGACGATACTGCTGATCGTGTGATGACGATGCTGCTGATCGTGTGATGACGATGCTGCTGATCGTGTGATGACGATGCTGTTGATCGTGTGATGACGATGCTGCTGATCGTGTGATGACGATGCTGCTGATCGTGTGATGACGATGCTGCTGATCGTGTGATGACGATGTTGTTGATCGTGTGATAACGATGCTACTGATCGTGATGTTGATGTTGATGTTGACAGTGATGTACCAGTAACTGTTTGAGTTACTGATGAAGACAAATTGAAGAAAGCTTCCGATGATTTATAGATGTATCATGTGTAGTGACTCCTTGCTCCTGCAGATGCTGTTATAATATCCTTCTCGTTAAGGGGGAGTGTTGAATATTGTAACTTCAAAGAATATTATATTTGTACTTTATTATTCCAGAGATGTTTCATCCCTCCGAGGTAACCCTATTATGTATCCGGAGATGTTTATTCCTCCAAGGGTTAGTATTAACTAGGGTTATTAGACCCACCATGTGTGGGTCGGCCCTGTAGTTATATTTTAGGGGTTATTAGACTTCTCCAGGTGAGGTCGGCCCCAACAGGTCTTTTAGTCAGTTGAGAGTCAAGTATAAATAGAGGAGGTGAACTCCTCATTACATCACTCACTCACTTGTGGAAGAGTGCGCATTTGTCTGGGAGATCTGCTAAGGAGTCTTAGAAGGAAGGAGCACATCTTGTATTTTGGTTGATCATCTTATTGAGGAAAGCTTTACTGGGTTTTCTACCCCATGAGGGTTTCCCAGGATATATTGTGTGTCTATCTTGTGATTGTGTTTCTATCAGAGATCTTGCTTGTCTATTTGGTTTAAAACTTAACACAGTTCCAATCTACGCACTCAGCTATAGACTCTCTTCTTTCACAATAGGTCTCTGCACATATAGCTTGTAGAGCCCTTACAATATCTTTTCACAGAACAACAAGTATTGCTCAAGATTATACAATGAAGATTAACCCTTTCCCTTACAAAATGCGCATTTTTATAGATCATGCTCGTAGGTCATGTCTTTACAATCCACAGGAAAAAACCTATTGTTGATACAACACCCCTCCCCAAAATTTTGAAGGTGTTTGGGGCCCCTCTGTTTCAATACTTTTGTAACAAGTTTTTTCGTTTGTCTCTCGAGTTTATTTCTTTCTCTGACTTGGTATAATTTCATCACCTGCTTCCAAAAGAGTTTTCTCATTGATTTTTTTAGGCGAAAGCAGTCTTTTCTCTGCAACGCGAATTTTAGTCTTAATTCACCTGTTGTAGTGCAAGTTCTATCCTTAAGTCCTCCTCCACTTTGGCACAACTCCAAATGATAAATTCCCCGCTCGGTGCAAACTCTGATCACAAGTCCTCCACTTTACGCATACTTTGTCTCTAGCTCAGCCGCCCCTTTTTTATAAGTCTCAAGTATTTTTCTAGCGCGCATGTTTTAACAATAAGCCAGCTATCATTGGAACAAGTGATAATCGTTCCTCGACCGTCAAAGGCGCAAGAGCTATCCTTATCTTCCCCACATTGGAGCTGCATTTCTCCTTTTCACAAGAATTAAGAGTTGGCACATCTTTCTCAGCGCAAATCTTGATAATAGAATCGGTGCCACCGGCGCAGGAGCTATATTTATCCCTCCCGCTTTCCAATCGGCGCTTTGTCTTTCTCGATAGCCTAAGTTTGGCACAGTTTTATGAGCACAACCGTAATTCTAGGATCGCCGCTTGAGCACATGGTTTATTTTTTGAACGTGCGCTTAGCACATAGTGCAAAATATTATGCTCGCTGCCTTAGCGCAAAAGTTAAATCGGTACTCGGCGCTTGGCGTGAAAAGATCTCCTTGATCCTTGTGCACTAGCAGAGTTGGTAGGGTCTTTAATAAGGCCATGTGCCACTTTAATGGCATATTTCTTGAGCCTTGTGCTTCATAACCCCGTGAGCTTTGGATGTATGTGACATTAATTTCCACCCTATTTAACGTATCCAAAATATTTTGGAACTCATCGTATTATTTTCACTCGCTGCTCGGGACTCACATTTCGAAAGTGGCTGCCATTCGCTGAGCACCTGTGGAAGCCATCACCTGTTTCGGAACGGACACCAGTTTTCGGGAAATATGCCAGTTTGATAGGTAGGCTCTTCTCCCTATCCCTCTCATTGTTTCTGAGGTTTTTTACCCGGTTAAATAGATTGTTTGTCGTCTTTCACACTTTGTATAGAACTCCTGAGAACACATCCTAGGCTATCACCCTCTTACTCTAAAAATGATGAGGATATGAGGCCACTGCATGCAAACCAGGGCATGGATGGCCCTATGTTATAGGCACATGAGGATTTTCCCTCTGTCGCATTTTCGGCATCCTAGGTTTTCCTCGCAAAGCTCTCATTCCAAGCTCAAGCCCCACTTTCCCGCACCCCTGAATGACAAATTCATTACCAAGAAAAACTCGCGTCTCCCCATAGCTGCATTTGAAATTTTTTCTATGATTGTTTTTTGGATGCGTGATAGCTTGTTTCTGTTTAAAGTTTCTTCCATGGGTAGGTTTCTGTTTTTTTTAGAAAGGTATGAATTGATTGCCCTACTCTAGCCATGAAGTTTGTGGTTTGAACCAGCGTTAAAAGGATGGCTTAAGTCACTTGGTCATTTGTCTAATGCCGCAATCTGGGCACCGAAGCTAAGTGAAATATTTTGTCCTTGCATGCCCAGGGTGCGTAAAACTCGCGCTCGGGTGAAACCAACTTGGGATATGTTCAACAGCTTACCAAACCAACATGGAAACTTGATAACCAAGCCCGGACGTTTAACCCACAAAGGGCTAGCAGCTATGTAGTTTTTTCCTATCTCTACGCAAACTCCACTATCAAATGTTGGCGCATAAAATTCTTTTAGACATTGGCACACGAAAAATGCCACAAATTATGTTATGCCTTAACGCATAAACAATGTTTAGGCGCTGGCGCAGAAATAATGTTAGGATGGCGCATGTACAATTTCAGCTATAGCGCATAAAATAACTCTGGTTAGCGCTTGTTAAGATTTAGGCCTTGGGTCATAAATAATTTTAGGCATTGGCACAGAAATTGTCTTTAAGTTTGTGCATCCCTGCATTTGTCTTTGTGCCTTTATCATTCTGATGCCTTCTCCCCAGTAAGTTTGTGTGGAAATTTAGGAGCCACCTGTGCGCTATTTCAATTTGTCTGATTTATGAAATAACAGTTGTTTGTGTAGCTTGGTGACACTTGCTTCTAATATTTCACATATGCTTCAACTACAAATTGATAGCTGAAATTATGATGTATTTGATTATCTTTGAAACAGCTCCCATGTTATGATATTCTGAATCTTGACATGACTGTTGCACATGCTTAAAAAATCATCTCACTAAAGCCAGCTCTAACATTTTTTTGCTATCACTTTGCATTTAAATAGTTTGCTAAACATATGCATGATCCTTATTGACATTACCTTGCTCACCATAGGATTACCATGCATAGAAGGGCAGCAAAGAAGAAGAAGGCATAGAAACTAACGTTAGACTCAGATGTGGAAATCCTATTAGATACTTCCCTTGAGACGATGTTTGCTGACACGCAAGCTACCACTGGTGTTCCCCCTAGGAGCTCTACCCCTGAATTTGAATGGGGCGATCTGTACAGGTTCATTATGGCTCAGGACAGCACAATAGCCTCCATAGAGGATGCTCTGGTGTATGCCAACATCTGAAGGTCTTGTTTGCATAAGGCAACAACTCGTCCCAAATTTCTCCCTAGTTCCGAAGTTATTGGATGGCTAATTCCCCACATCCGGACCGACACGAGGCTCATGAATGATAAAAATGGATTGAACCCGGCATCTTTCGCTCCTGAGCATGTCATTGCTGCCTACATATTTCCTACACACAGAGCTTGTTTGGACAATGATTGGATAGCAAGACATCAAATGGACCCCTTAGAATCTTCCTAGAAGATGACGATAAATGAGAGGCAGATTAGGAAGAGACAGAACAATGAATATGAAAGAAACCTCCTAAAGACTCCTTACAGACTCATCATGCTGATGTTGAGTTGACTCTTCGGCATGCCTAATGGCAGTGTGTTTAAGATTGGATGGGTGCCGGTGATGTTTCATATAGCCATGAATGGCACTATCTTTAACTGAGTTGATATAATTTTAGACAGTTTGGCCTCGCAGTTGACAGTAGCCCAGGGAAGACTAACCCAAAAGATTTCATGTACCCACCCATCCATCCAAGGAAAAGGAGGGAACATGATGCCAATCTTTGGAGCTTTCACAAAAACTCAGCCCATTCATTGGACTCATAGCCATAAAATTAATGTGTGCAAATGCAAATCAAACATATATGCACAACGGAATAAGAAAATCACCCATACACATCTTTTGTATGCATTCAACATATCAATAATAGACATCAAATTTAAACATTTGCAGAAGTAAAATGCACATAGAAAAACACTTATCTTCATTGTGCAATTGTCCCAAACAACTAGCTATGTCACTGCAACGTTCCACCCAACTGTATGCAACGTTCCACCCAACCGTAGGCCAGTTGTGCTCATCAATTCTCTCAACACAACTACCACCCCCAAGCTGGGCATGATTCTTAGAACGAAAGGGGACATTCAAGCTCATACACAGCCAAAGCAATAGATACCCATCTCAACCCCAACACTCTTTTACACACAGCAACTCAAACTGGGCATGGATACACTCTTTCAGCAATGGGATTTACCAATAAGATGGCCCTGGGCTTTCCCAAAACGTGGGCACACCAAAAACCAACTGGGAAATTTTAATAACAAGATGTCCAGGGGTTTTTCCCAAAACGTGGGCACACCAAAAACGGATTTTGGATGGGGAAAACGTCCACGGGGAACCAACCCGATTTTTCATGGTATTTTTGGGCATCTAAATGGACAAAACGGCTCCAATGAAACCCCAAACCAAGCTCCCATAATCCCAGCCACTCTGCAACCCAAAAATGCCTTGTTTCCAGCTAGAAAAATCAGGAGAACCCATAAAAACGTGAGAGAAAATGCCCAGGTATCCCAAAAACGTGAGAGAGACAAAACTGCTTGATGGGTTATGGCTTGGGAGGCAAATTCATGGCTCTTTTCTTGCCAAGGAATCCAAACATGTTTTTCCATGAAGGGTGGCTTGCCCATACCTGAATTTGGACAACCATACCTCCTATTCCCCAAGGCATTAACTACCTCAACCAACTTTTGGGAGAAAATGAAATATTGGGTACAAAAGTCAACATGGGTACTTGAGTGTTTGATGGGTTATCTCATTGACACTTGGATTGACTTGATTGGCTCAAGGGTTTGAATGTTTTCCCTTCCAATTCCTTGTAAAATCATGCCCCCATCTCTTGTTGCATTGCATAGCTAGTTGTGGGTATTTTATTCAAAATGCATACTTACAATTCCATTGCACATGGATAGCATGTGAACCATATGCATTGATAAATCAATGGTGAGGCCTTGGCCTTGAGCTCCTCACCATGATTTTATAACAATATTACATCATTTATGATTTTAAATGCCATGGGGTCAAGCTAGGGACATTACGAAAGAGGGCAGAGTTTTTCATGTCTTCATACTTGATTGATTGTCTATTAAGCAAGCATACGTTCTCGGACTTAGGCTGCTCATGGAAGACAAAAGAAACAACCCTCTTCATAGCTTATCAATGTACATGGGCAAGTAAATACGCAAACCATTACAAAATGATTTGCGAGAGATTTATCATGCCATTGTACTAGCTCATTTTCATAGGCGAACCAGACTGTATGTCGGAGAATGCAATGCCTATCATTGAAAACTTTGGGGACTATTATCACACCAATGAAGGCACATACATTAGGATGAGTGGAGGAACTCAGGCTCCATTTATGTTCCCTCAGTATGTTAAATACTTTGTAATTCACAGGGAGTCCGTAGGACAGCTCTTCAGCACCAGTGCCATAAGTAAGATCTTAACAGACCGAAAGAAGAGCATGTATCCTCCCATGCCATTTACCATCGGATCTTACAACCTTTCGAGTTCAAGAGACAGAGAGAATTATGCTCAAGGCTTAGAATTTTTCCATTTCGGCACGGTCCCTTTCAGAAGGCATGACCCCAGCGGTACGGCCAATCAGCATTGTATAGAACTCAAGGTTTCTTTCGAATATGCTCATACTATGGAACGAAACGAGGAATTCTTCAGGAGCGCCCGCAACCTAACTGCGCTAGGGAAGCGTTACAAGAAGAAAGTCGTGAAAGATCCGAGCCCCAAACCTGCCGATCTAATCCAAAGGGAGTGGGAGGCATCGGCCTCGCAATCAGGGGATCCATCAAGATTAGAGCATTGCAGAGCGCTCTAAGAGAAATCCCTCTAGCATGAATAGGACTGAGTGCTCCAAGAGCAAGACCTCAAGCTACAGCAGGACCAAGAAGAAGCAAGAATTGAAGATGAGCTAACTGCCAAGCTTCAGCAAGAGGAGATTGCAAGGGAGCAACAGGAGCAAGCCTCTCAATTGAAACAGTAGGAAGAGGCTGCCAAGGTCCAGAAGGAAGAAGAATATTGGGTGTTCCAAGAGCAAGCTACCAAGCAGCAGCATGAGGAAGAAGAAAGGCCCCTGAATGAAGAAGCAACTGGATTGCAGACACACCAAGAAGAGCTAGCAGGTGAGAAGGAGAAAGAACAGACAGAGAAGTCTCCCGAGCCAATATAACCCCATATAACCCTAGGAAGCAATCCAAAGTAGAAGACCTAGATACCGTTTATTTCCATGAGCGGAAAACGGCCATTATTGATAGGAGGGTAAAGAAGATGGAAAGTAGGGTTGACGAATATGAATTATGGATATCAGAGAAAACATTGGTCCAAGGAACTGATGTCGACTCCACATTCCAAGCCCAATGCACTGTAGCATCAGCTAAGGCAACTAAATCCAATATTGATTTTTTGAAAGGTGAGATAAAGCATTACAGGGAGCAACGTTTTAAGATCAAAGATGATAGGAAGAGGGAGGTGTTGGAAGCAAACAAAGTCAAAGAGAAATACAATGAGTTGGTAGGAGAGCATTTAATGCTAAATGCGGGAGTTCTCCAGCTTGAGAATGAGAAAAACACCTTTGAGATGCAATTGACCATCTCTGAAGATGAACAAAAGAATTTGAAAGCCCGCGTAACAAAATTAGAAGAGCTTGAGGCCAGCAGAGCTGAACAATTTCACCTCCACAAACATGAGTATGAAGGGATGGTTAAAGAAAAGGAGCAATTATTGAGTCAACTCAAAGATGCAGCAGAAGACAAGCAAGATTTGCTCACCTTTCACAATCAGGCATGTGATATGCGGATAAAGGCCAATCAAATGCTAGTGCAGATCTCACATGAAGTTTGTAGCGTGAAAGAAATGATTAATAAGATGACAGTTATTGAAGGAAGAGCTTTGAGGAACAGGGACAAATTTGCCAAACATGTGGAGGAATTGAAGCAACAATGTGAATGGAGAAAGGGAAAGTCTGGATTCCCCTCAAACTTGCACATCCCCACTGAAGACGAATGTGACCTAGATACAGGAGTGCTAGATTTCAGTAAAGAATGTGGCACCAAGCTCATCTTGGAGATTAAGAAAACCATCCACAAGTGTCACTCGTTCTACTCTAAAATCAAAGAGTCTTTCGGCAAGTGCCACTCGATCCTACCGGAGACTATCTATGAATTCCCAACACAAGAGCAAAGGCTGACTGAATTGTAAAGTGAGTTGGACCATGATTTGCAGTATATCAGAAAGGTATAGGTGATGACCCAGGATGAGCTACAACAATTCATTGCTCAACCTATTGTACATATTTACTTTCTAGAAGCAATCGCTCAGGAGGCTACTTCAGGAGCAGCACAAGTCAAATCGGACTTGCGCAAGCGTGAAATCGTGACAAAGTCGATAGTATCTCTTCGGGGCAATATTATAGTGAAAGAAATTAATATTTGGGCCACTCATATACAAAGCGTAGATAATCAAGTGCCTGCAAGTGAGCCTGTTGTTGGAGACGGATCAGCAAGTTAGTAGAAAGAAGCCAGCTGAAATCAGAAGTCAATTTGGGTTATTTTCCTTATTTTGTAAATACTTTAAAGGGACAGCTGGTTGTCATTTTGTCTCATATGAAAGGTGTTCGACGAATCTGGGAAATAGATAATTACACACCAAAATCCAAATTAGAAGCTTCTAGAATTAGGGTACACCTGTTAGCTCATGGAGTTTTTTGTAAAGTTATAAATAGAAGTTAAGAAGAGGAGTAGAGGACTTTTTTGCAGGGAAAAGAATTTTCTTAGCTTGTACAAACTACTTTGTAGCTTGCTCCAAGGAAGCGATTTTTCCTAAGAAAGAGCCTGGAGAGGACATTTGTTTTTCCTAGAAATGTGGATTAGATGATTGTTGGATTATTCTTGTGACATTCTGATACTGCTGTGAGATCTTTCTTTGCTATCTTGAATTGTTTCTATGTGATGAATGATCTTACTAGTTTATGTGCAATGATGTTTCTCCTAAATGAGTAATAGAATGCTTTTATGTGGATTAAATCTATCTTTAATATCTTTAACCTTCTGTTGAAAATGTTTCTTTATGATTTAAATGGCTATCCATGCAATCTTTAGATATTTCTTTCAACACATTACTCATATTTATATTTTGCTCCTTGCAAGGATAGATTAGATTTATTTCAGTTTTAGATATAGATCTGTTTCAAATTCTACATTTAGATTAAATTAGCTTAGGGCACTTGCATATCATCTTTAAAATAAAATACATAAACGGTGGATCGGGCTGTAACCGGTAGAAAGAATAACAAATTTTAAATCTTACGGTAGCCGGAACCATTAACCGGATGGATTCCCCATACCAAATGGTGGACAATCTAATTGGGATAGGTTACTGGGGAGAATCCCTTTCTGCTTGATGCTGCGATCTTCGGGGCATCAACAAAACCCTAAGGTTCGCGAAATTGGTGCAGTTACCCGCCACACTGCCTATCGTCGTTGACAGCCTGCTCCACTCGCTTTGGCCGCCTTATTGGACCACTCGTGGCTCTAATGCCCTTCTGACAAACATAGTCATCAACAAAATGGTTACAACTGCATCGTGGCCTGTTACTTTCCGTTAGTTTGGCCTATTTGTCACTGTCAACTTAGTGGCATAGCTACTCAACTGCTTTCCACCACTCTCTTAGACCGCTCGCTTTCCTCTAACTTTATTCTGCTTTTTGCTCAAAATAGGTCGCTCTCCCGGCTTGACCTTTCTCTATACTTCGTTACCAAAATAACTATCACACTAGCACTGCACACCATCTAGCTGCACGCAGCTGTCCTTCTAACCCAAGCTACGCACATCCCGAAACTATGCCATTTTAACCTCGCAACTCGCACTGTGCAGTTCCCAAAATTGTACTTTAGAAAAAAGATACCTACTTGGGCCACGCCCAACAATAGAGCGAGAGAGATTGGTGGAGAGGGATTTAGAGAGGGAGAGAGATAGTAGAGTTTAGGTGTTTGGAGACTGATATATTGGTGGTTAGTGGCTTATTGAGAGAGAGAGAGATATATCAGGGTAAGTGGTTTAGAAAGATAGTTAGAGAGAGTGAGAGAGAGATATTTGGGGTTAGGGGTATAGAGAGAGATATTTGGGGTTATGGGTTTAGAGAGAATGAGAGATTGAAGGGTTTAGAGAGATATAGATAGAGAGAGAGATTGGTCTTTAGGTGTTTAGAGAGGGAGAGGGAGAGAAAGAGAGAGATTGGTCTTTAGGTGTTTAGAGAGGGAAAGGGAGAGAAAGAGAGATATTAGTTAGGGGTTTAGACACACACGGAGAGAGAGAGAGAGAGAGAGAGAGAAATTGTGGATTATCGATTTAGAGAGAGAGAGAGAGAGAGATTTGGGGTTATTGGTTTAGAGAGAAAGAGATTAGGGGTTAGGGGTTTAGAGACATAGAGAGAAAGGAGGTAAAGGGTCTAAACAGAGAGAAAGAGAGAATTGGTGTTAGGGTTTTTAAAAAGAGAGAGTGATTGGGTGTTAGGGGTTTAAAGAGACAGAGGGGAGAGAGAGATTGGGAGTTAGTGGTTTAGAGATAGAGAGACTGGGGATTAGTGGTTTAGAGAGAGATAGAGAGATTGGGGCTAGCGGTTTAGAGAGAGAGAGAGAGAGAGAGAGATTGGGTGTTAGGGGCTTAGAGAGAGTGAGATTGTGTTTTAGGGGTTTAGAGAGAAATGGAGAGGGATATTGGGGGTTAGGGTGTTAGAGAGATAAATAGAGACAAGGGTAGAGAGAGAGATTGGATGTTAGGGCTTTAGAGATAGAGAGACAGGGATAATGGGGGTGATGGATTTAGAGAGGAGTAGAAATAGAGAGAGAGATTGTGGGTTAAGGGTTTAGAGAGAGAGAGATATTAGAGGATAGGGTTTTAGAGAGTGAGAGAGAGTTATTGGAGGTTGGGTTTTTAGAGAGAGGGATATTGGATTTAGTAGTTTAGAGAAAGAGAGAGATATTGGGGGTAAGGGGTTTAGAGAGAGAGATACAATGGGGTTAATTGTTTAGAGAGAGAGAGATTGGGGGTAAGGGGTTTAGAGAGAGAGAAAGAGAGAGAGATACTAGGGGTTAGCAGTTTAAAGAGAGGGAATGGGGCTTATGATGTTTAGACAGACATAGAGAGATTGTGGGTTAGGGGTTTAGAGAGATAGAGGAATATTAGGGGTTAAGCATTTTGGGAGAGAGAGAGAGAGGGGGTTAGGGGTTTAGAAAGAGAGAGAGGGGTGGGATTTTAGGGCTTTAGAGAAAGATAGAAAGAGATATTTTAGAGGTTAGGGTTTTATATATATACATAGAGATTCGTGGTTAGGGTCTTAGAGAGAGAGAGAGAGATATAGAGATTGGGGGTTACGCGCTTAGAGAGAGTGAGAGATTGGGTATGAGCAATTCAGAAAGAGATAGAGAGATTAGGGGTTAGGGTTTTAGAGAGAGAGAGATAGAAAAAGAGAGATTGGTTGTTAGGGTTTTAAAGAGAGACAAAGAGATTGAGGGTTAAGGATTTAGAGAGGGAGAGAGAGATTGGGGTTTATGGGTTTAGGGAGGGGAAGAGATGGGTTGTTAAGGACTTGGAGAGAGATACAAAGTTTGAGGGTTAGGGGTTTAGAGAGAGAGATAAATAGAAATAGATATTGTTGGATAAGGGTTTAGAGAGAGAGAGAGAGAGAATGAGGGAGATTAGGGGTTAGGTGTTTAGAGAGAGAGAGAGATTGGGTGTTAGAGAATTAGATAGAGAGAGATAGAGGTGTTTAGAGAGATATATTGAAGGTTGGGGGTTGGGGGTTTAAATAGAGAGAGAGAGAGATTGGTTTTTAGGGTCTTAGAGAGAGATAAATTGGTTGTAAGGGTTTTAGAGAGAGAGATTGATTGGTTGTTAGGGTTTTAGAGAGATAGAGATGGGCAGTTAAGGAATATACAAAGAGAGGGAGTGATAGGGTGTTTATAGGCATTTAGAGATAGAGAGAGATCATGAGGGGCCTACAGATGGTTAGTGGTGTGCAGGAGAGAGACATAGAGAGGGGGGATGGGTAGGAGGTTGAGGAGTGGGCGTTGAGAGAGAGAGAGAGAGAGGTATATTTTTAGGGTTAGGGGCTTAGAGAGGGAGAGAGAGGGAGTGGGTTTTAGGGTTTAGGGTTTTAGAGAGAGAGGGGGAGAGAGAGAGATATTTGGGTTTAGACATTTAGAGAGAGAGAGAGATATTAGGTGTTAGAGATTAGGGTTTTGGAATTTGGGGAGAGAGAGAGAGAGATAAATATAGGGGGTTAGAGGTTTAGATAGAGAGAGACATTGGAGCTTAGGGGTTTAGAGTGAGAGAGATAGAAAGAGAAATATTAGGGGTTATTGTTTTAACAAGAGAGAGAGAGAGGGAGATTTTGAAGATCGCAGAGCAATAACAATAAACAGAAATGCAAATATACTCACACAAGCACATTACAAGAGAGACACAGATATATCATGGTTCACCCAAGATGGGCTACATCCACACTGAAGTTCCCAGTCCTTATTATTACACCGTCTAGCAAAGTGAAGGGATACAACCTGCAGCACAACCGTTGCACTTCCTCTTCACTGTCTCACAGTCTCTCTTCTGATCTCAGAGATCTTTACAATGCATAATACCTAATACATCAAAACTAGCTGTGTTACAATGAATTTATTTTATAAGGAAAATACAATGGGAAAATACCATGGGTTACCCAAAACCATGGGCCCAAACCCCCATAACTCGAGGTCCCACTGGCCCCCGTGCCCCCCGGACCCCCTGGGGATCGTGCCAGGATCATAACAAAACCTGGGGTTCAAACACAGCTGAATCATCATCTATGAGACTAGAATATTAGGTTCCACAACCAACAAGAGGTTGGGTGTTTATAGAGAGAGAGATATATATTTGGGGTTAGGGGTTTAAAGAGAGGGGGAGAGATAGGAGGTTAGGGGTTTTGAAAGAGATAGAGTGATTGGGGTTATTGGTTTAGAAAGAGAGAGAGAGATCGGGAGTAATGAGTTTATAGAGAGAGAGGAAAAGAGAAAAAGAGATTATGGTTTAGGGTATAGAGAGAGAGAGAGAGATTGTGGGTTAGATGTTTAGAGAAAGAGATAGAGATGGGAGCTTAGGGGTTTAGAGGGAGAGAGAGATTGTAGGTTAGGATTTTAGAGAGAGATATAAAGTGAGAATGGAGGATAGGTGTTAGGGGTTTAGAGGGAGAGAGGGAGAGAGATTGGGGGTTATGGATGTAGAGAGAAAGAGTTGTTGATGTATTTGTAACTTTGGAATGTATTTCACACATGTATATTGTATTCCTATAGAGATGTTATTATTCCTCTATATGGAAGTGTCACCATTTATATTGTAAGTGTCGTAACTTATAGTTGATGGTTTATTAGACCACCTTGATGGTGTCAGCCCTGTATAAGTTATGTGGGTTAAAGGGTTATTAGACCACCCTATTGGGGGTCGGCCCTGTCAGCATTATGTTATGTGGTTAAGTTGAGGCCGACCTAGTAAAGGTTATTAGCCAAGTCAAGTCCAGTATAAATAGAGTGTGGGAGGAACTCTATTTTATCATTCACTTTCTCACTTATACACTCATTGGAGAGTGGCACACTAGTGGAGGAGGAGAAGCTACTGATAGGAGACTATCTCTTATGCTTGGGTTTTGTATCATTTCTCTATCTATCTGTGAGGGAGTTATTGGGGTTTTTCACCTTTATGGTTTTCCCCAAGGAAGCTCTGTGTGTCTATTGTCTCATGTGATTGCTTGTTTTGATTGATATGCTTGATATGCTGTACATGTTATTCTCTCATTAAAGATCTTAGAGTATGTTGAATTAATGCTCAAATATTAACATGGTATCAAAGCTAACCTGAGAAGAAGACAGTGTGCAATTGCGGAAGCTAGGGATTCTTGTTTTTGGGTTTTTCTCCACATATTTTGGAAAGGCAGTAGGGTATATTGACTCTCCTCATCAAGGTGCATCTTTTTGTCCAATCAAAATTCAATTCTGGGCACTTTCATTTTTGGCCCTAAAAATTAGGGTTTCCACAAAAATAAGAATTTCTGAAATATGAGACCATGGCTGGAAGCTACTTGGAAAAATCGAAGTTTAGAGCTTTGGATCGAACTTTTTGGTTGGGTGAAGCTATGGGAAAATCAAACCCTAATTCAAGGTCCTCCCTAGTGAATCTGAACATTTGAAAAGAAAATTTGAGGGGTGAAACTTTGCAGTTTTCAAATTCTAAGCATACAGCTTGATTAGATCATCAAGGAGCATCTTTCTATCCTTTCAGAAGTTTGAAATTCAAGGTTGAAATTTTAGGGTTTCTTTGACCATCCCTAATCCAACTCCAGATCCAGTTTTCAGCAAATCAAGTGTTAAGACCTAAATCTTTTTTATTTACATTTGAAGTACTTCTTAAGATGTCTCACCACACCAAGTTTAAGGATAAACTTGAAGGGGTTGATAACTTCTGAGCATGGAAGTATAGGATTGGGTCAATTATAGAAGAGAGTGAGTTGAACACCTACATAAGTGAAGGGGTTCCTGTCCTAGAGGGAAAAGAGACTAAGGCCTTACACAAGAGGAACCTAGTCAAGGCTAAAAGGATCATTGCTGATTCTATCAAAGACCATCTCATGCCACATGCATCATCTCTGAAGACACCTAAGGAGATGTTTGATTCCTTGACCAAGCTATTCGAAGGGAAGAATATAAATCAAAATATGACCTTGAGGAATCAATTGAAGAATATCAAGTTCTAGAATGCAGAGACCATGCAGTCTTATTTCTGAAGGGTCTCCCAGATAAAATAACAACTTGAAGCTGTGGAAGAAGATATAGAGAATGGAGAAGTGGTAATAACCACTCTTAATAGCCCTCTTAGGTCATGGGATTCCTTCATCCAAGGAATTTGTGCTAGGAAGAAACTTATCACATTCAGTAGGCTGTGGAAAGAATGCTCACAAGAAGAAGCTCGGATTGTAGCTCGAGAAGAAAATATGGGGAATGAAGATTAAGCTCTCACAGCACATACCAAGAAGAGGACGCTTTTCCTCAGATTGTCCTAAGAACAAAAGGAACAACAACACCTACTACTACAAGCAATCTGGCAGGTATGACTTACAGGTATGTTTTGAAATCTGTTCATGTTTAAGTTTATAATATGATTGTCTTCATGTTATTGAATTTAGTAACAAACTTGTTTAATTTTAGACTTGTCTTATCACCCTAGTAAAAGTATGAATGCATAATAGAAGACATTCATTTATTAGGTTTATGACACTTATGATTGTATTATAGTTGTACTAATGCGCTATGGTGTTGTATGAGGAGAATTTTATCCACTAACGTGAAGGTACAAATCAAGCTCTAGATCAAGACCATGGTGACATGAAGACAGAGACTCATCCATAGTCATGGATCACATAGAAGCTCTACTTACGAGGTATGTATGTTTTGGTCTACAATTGTTAACTTATGAGTTATGCAGGTCGTTGAAGAGAACAAGAAAACATTGCTAGACATAACTAGCAAATATGATGACCAGGTATGTTCTTCTTATATCAAGTTAGAATCCTACCCTACGTTAGGATCTTATACTTTTGTATATGATTATTCATGAAGTTAGAAATTTAAGTAATCAAGGGTTTATGCATAATATGTCTCTTACCTTGATTGATGATATGACTAACCAGAAGAGTTCTATGGTCAAATATGAATATGCATGAGTAAGAGAAGTCTTCCTTGAAACCTTGAATACTAATGCTTATCATCTGTGTTTGAAATGATCATGGCTATACATGTTTAAGATTATCTTGTTTTGAGATTATACTAATGAATGTATGATTATGTATGAGATTTTCAGGATGGAACAATCGTGACACTAGTGCACACTTAAGCATGCATAGTGGTCCAGGATGAATATAAGTTCAAGGATAGGTAATCCAGGAAGCAAAGATCAAGAGGGAGCACACTCTAGTAGTTCCTACAAGGAAGCAAAGATTGAGGGGGAGTCCACCCAACAAACAAACAAGATAAGTATTTGAATTGTCATTTCTTGTATATTTGATTGTTTAAATAATACTGTTCAAAGGTGTATATACTTATGTTCCTAGACTTAGGTTGTGTATTACGCATATTAGAATAATTGCATTAATGAACATTATACTACTAATATGCATTTGATGGGTAAGTGGCCTATGGCACTGTACAACATTCCATTTCTACTTATCTAGAATGAAACCTCTTTGCTGACATGTTGGGAGTTGTGCACACTCTTAACAATGTTCTGGTAGAGATTGGAAGGCATCTAGAAAGTTACGGGATAAATGTTGTATTGAAGCATTGGCTAAAATAATTGCATGACTGTATGACATATTTCTTTATGTGTAAGAATTTGTTCTGAAAACTATGACATGTTTCTAATCATGCAATTTAACCTGTCTTGTAGGAAAGATCGTATACCATCACCTACAAAAGAAAGACTACAAAATTTGTTCCAGCAACAAAGCTATCTATTGAAGATATTGAAGTTCCCAAGATCCGAGATGAAGTAATGGAAGAATACCATGATCCATCAATCATGAAGAATGATGGTTGGGATGTGGTCCCAGACCAGAAAGGAAGTCTGTTGTGACTTCCAAGCGGATCTATAAGATTAAGCATGCTGCAGATGGTAGCATAGAGAAATATAAAGCAAGGTTTGTAGCTCGTGGCTTCTCCCAAAAAGAAGGGATTGATTATGAAGAGACTTTTGCTCCTATAGCCAGATACACTTCCATTAGATCAGTACTTTCTCTGGCTGCAGTGATGAAATGGAAGATACACTAGATGGATGTCAAGACAACTTTCTTGAATGGTTTAGTCGAGGAGGAAGTGTATGTGGAGCATACACTTGGTTTTGAGACACATGACAGAGAGTCATATGTGTGCAGGTTGAAGAAATCCTTGTATGGATTAAAGCAAGCTCCCAAAACTTTGTATGGTAGGATAGACAGCTTTCTATCTAGTTTGGGCTTTACCAAGAGTAAAGCGGATTCCAACCTTTACTACAAGGTTGAGGAAGGAAATCTAGTGATACTACTTTTGTATATGGATGACCTGTTTGTTACAAGTGAGGATAGATTGATAGCTGACACGAAAAGGAATCTTGTTGCCGAGCTCGAGATGAAGGACTTGGGGATGATGCACTATTTTCTAGGCATGGAGGTGTGGCAGAGTGCAGATGGGATCTTCCTTGGACAAAGGAAGTATGTAGTAGAGATCCTGAAGAGGTTTGGGATGATGGACTGCAAGGCCATGGCCACACCTATGGCATCGAACCTGAAGCTTCTGTGTGATGCTTCATCTGATCCGGTTGATGCTATGGTATATCGTCAGATGTTTGGGTCCTTGATGGACCTGACGAACACAAGACCAGATATTTTCTTTGTGGTGAACACATTGAGCTAGTTCCTGATGGATCCAAGAGGTGTTCACCTGGTTGATGTAAAGCATATTCTGAGGTACCTGAAGGGTATGGTTGATTATGGGCTCAAGTATGATGCAAATCAAAAGTTTAAACTAGAACATTATGTTGATTCAGATTGGGAAGGCAGTGTTGTAGATAGGAAGAGAACTTTGGGGTGCTGCTTCAATATGGGATCAAGTGTGATCTCTTGGTTTAGCAGGAAGCAATCCTGCGTAGCACTGAGTACATCTGAAGCAGAGTATGTTGCAACTTGTTCGGCTAGTTGCGAGGCAGTATGGTTGAGGAAGATACTGTCTGAGTTATTTGATCTCCCATTGGAGGCTACTGGTATCTTTTGTGACAACCAAAGTTGTGTGAAGCTGTCTAAGAACCCGGTGTTCCACGGCAGGTTGAAGCACATTGAGATCAAATATCACTATATCAGGGATATGGTGTATAGAGGAGTAGTGAAGCTCCTGTATGTTGCGATGGATGAGCAGGTTGCGGGTGTGTTGACAAAACCACTAGTGAGAGTGAAGTTCGAGTACTTCAGAGAGAGGCTTGGTGTTCTTCAGATTGACGACACTTCAAGGAAGAAGTGATGGACACATTTGCTGGATCCATTCTGAGAATGGTGAGAGGAGGTTCCTTCCCATGGCTGTGGATGTAAGCTTTGGATGATAAGCATCAGGACGATGCTCCAGTTACTACTTTGTATGCATCATGTTGTATGCTTGTTATGATCAGTTGGATCATGTATATGTATATGCATCATGTTGGATGCTTGTTATGATCAGTTGGATCATGTATTTGATATGTATTAGGTGGATACATTGTATGATCAGGTAGATCATCTATGATGATATGTATCAGGTGGATACATTGTATGATCAGGTAGATCATGTATGATGATATGTATCAGGTGGATACATTGTATGATCAGGATGATCATGGATGATGAGCTTCAGGATGTTGCTCCAGATGATATGTGTCAGGATGATGCTATGATGATTAGGATGATGCTCTGGATGACATACATCAGGACGATGCACTGACAGTGATCAGGATGATGTATGGTGAGTATCAGGTTGATACTTTGTGGCCGTGGAAAGGTTGTGCATATGAGCATATAAGTAGACCTGGGAGATCTAATAGGCTGGGATGTGTGCCCTTAATAAGTCATGGGATTCTCTTTTGAGGCATTTCTCTGGGAGGACATATAAGTAGACATGGGAGATCCGATAGGTTGGGCTGTGTGCCCGTAATAAGTCTTGGGATGCTCTTTCAAGGAATTGTCCTATGGCATATAAGTAGACCTGGGAGATCCGATAGGTTGGGCAGTGTGCCTATAATAAGTCCTGGGATTCTCTTTCAAGGCATTCCCATGACCACATGTAATAAGTCCTAGAGATATGGATAGGTTGTGCTAGTCACGTAAAAGGCCTCAGATGCTCTTTAGAGTTCTTGATTGACACTCTTTTAAGGTTTTGTGGTGGGGTCACATGTAATACGTCCCGGAGATCAGGACAAGTTGTGCTAATCATGTAAAATGCCTTAGATGCTCTTTAGAGTTCTTGTTATGCTAGACACTCTTTTAACGTTTTGTGACAGTCACATGTAAGTGGACCTGGGAGATCTTGCCGGTAGTGCTTCGGCACATGAATGGTCCCGGGATACTCTTTCGAGGCATTGTGATGCACGTAATAAGTCTTGAGGATTCCATAGTATGGCCAGTGATGATGAAGACCTGCAAATGGTGGGTCTACATCTGGTATGAAAAATGACTGGCTCTGTAGAACTTCCTATGACAAGTAGATCGGAGATTGATTGAGATAGAAGCAGTAGTGATGATGACGATGCTCCTGTGACAATGATCCAGAGAAGAAGACTTGTGCTAGCAGATCTGTGTCGAGAAATACCTTCCTAATTAAGAGGGAGTGTTGATGTATTTGTATCTTCAGAATGTATTTGACACATGTATATTGTATTCCTATAGAGATGTTATTATTCCTCTATACGGAAGTGTTGTGATTTATATCGTAAGTGTCGTAACTTATACTTGATGGGTTATTAGACCACCCTATTGGGGGTCAGCCCTGTCAACATTATGTTATGTGGTTAAGTTGAGGCCAACCTAGTAAAGCTTATTAAACAAGTAAAGTCCAGTATAAATAGAGTGCGGGAGGCACTCTATTTGATCATTCACTTTCTCACTTATACACTCATTGGAGAGTGGTGCACTAGTAGAGGAGGAGAAGCTACTGCTAGGAGACTATCTCTTATGCTTGGGTTTTCTATCATTGCTCTATCTATCTCTGAGGGAGTTATTGGGGTTTTTCATCTTTATTGTTTTCCCCAAGGAAACTCTGTGTGTCTATTGTCTCATGTGATTGCTTGTTGTGATTGATATGCTTGATATGCTGTACATGTTATTCTCTCAGTAAAGATCCTAGATTATGTTGAATTAATGCTAAAAAATTAACAAGAATTAGAGAGATATTCTAATTTAGCGATTTAGAAAGAAACAGATTAGGGATTTGGGGTTTAGAGAGAGAGAGAGAGATTGGAGATTAGGGATTTAGAGAGAGAGAGAGATAGAGAGAGATTTTATGTTAATTGTCTTAAGAGACAACGGTAGAAAGACATAGATTAGGGGTTAGAGGTTGAGAGAGAGAGAGAGGAATGGGGATTAGGGATTTAGAGAGAGAGAGAGAGAGAGGAATGGGGATTAGGGATTTAGAGAGAGAGAGAGAGATTGGGGGTTAGGGTTTTAGAGAGAGAGGGAGAGAGATTGGACATTATGGGTTTAGAGAGAAAGATATTGGGTATTAGGGGTTTAGAGAGAGAGGGATTGGAGGTGAGGATTTAGAGAAACAAATATATAGGGGATTAGGGAATTAGAGAGAGATATTGGTGGTTAGAGCTTTAGAGAGAGAGAAAGGGAGATTTGGGGTTAGGGGTTTAGAGAGAGATATAGAGATTGGGAGTTTGGGGTTTATATATATATATATATATAGATATACATATATATGTGTGTGTGTGTGTGTGTGTATGTGTGTGTATATATATATATATGTACATATGTGTATATGTATATATAGGTATATAGAGAGAGAGAGAGAGAGGGAGAGAGAGAGAGAGAGATTGGGGGTTAAAACTTTAGAGAGAGAGAGAGAGAGAGAGATTGGGGGATAGAGATTTAGATAGGTAGATAGATTGAGAGAGAGGGAGAGAGATATAGAATGGGGATTAGGGATTTAGACAAAAAGAGAGATAGGGGGCTAGGAGTATATATTAGGGGTTAGGGTTTTACATAAATGGAGAGAGAAAGAGAGAGATTGGAGGATAGGGGTTTAGAGAGAGAGAGAGATGGAAAGCGATAGATTAGGGGTTATTGGTTTAGAGAGAGTCGAATATTGGGGTTTGGGGGTTTAGAGAGAGAGAAGTAGAAAGAGAGATATAGGTGGCTATTGGTTTAGAGAGAGAGAAGTAGAAAGAGAGATATTGGTGGTTATTGGTTTAAAGAGAGATGGAGATTGGGGGTTAGGGGTTTAGAGAGAGATAGAGATTGGTGGTCAGGGATTTATAGAGAGAGCCAGAGGGATATTGAAGGTTAGGTGTTTAGAGAGAGAGAGATTGGGTGTCAGGGGTTTAAACAGATATATATTGGGATTTCATGGTTTAGAGAGAGAAGTAAAGAGAGAGCGAGAGATAGAGATAGAGATAGAGATAGAGATAGATATAGAGAGATATTGGCAATTAGGGGTTTAGAGAGAGAGAGAGATAGAAAGCAAGATATTGAGGGTTAGTGGTTTGGAGAGAGACAAATTGGGGTTGAGAGGTTTAGAGAGAGATATAGAGATTGGAGATTATGGGTTTAGAGAGAGAGAGAGGAATAAAGACAGATATTGGTGCTTAGGGGTTTATACAGAGATCCAAAGAGAAAGATTGGAGGTTAGGGTTGAGAGAGAGAGATTAGGGGTTAGGATATTAGGGAGAGAGAGAGAGATTGGGGATTCGGTGTTTATAGAGAGAGATCAAGAAATATTGGGGGTCAGGGGCTTAGAGAGAGAGATCTAGATTGATAGAGAGAGGGAGAGAGATTGGGGGATGGGGATTAGGGAGAGGGAGAGCTATTGGAGGTTAGGGTTTTAGCAACACATAGAGAGAGAGATTGGGGGATAATGGTTTAGAAAAGAGAGAGAATGGGGGTTGGCAGTTTAAAAAGAGAGAGATATTTAGGGTTTAGGGTTTTAGATAGAGAGAGAGAGAGATTGAGGATAAGGAGTTTAGAGAGAAATATAGTGGGTGGATTTGCAGTTTAAAGAGAAAGAGAGATTAGGGATTAGGGTTCAAAGAGAGAGAGAAAGGAAGAAAGTGAGAGATTAGGGGTTAGGCATTTAGAGAGAAAGAGAGAGTGGGAGTTAGGGGTTTAGAGAGAGAGAGATATTGGGGGTTAGTGGTCTAGAGAGAGAGAGAGAGATATTAACGGTTAAGAGTCTAGAGAGAGAGATTGGCCATTAGGGTTTTAGACAGAGAGAGTGGGAGTGAAAGAGATATTTTTGGGGTTAAGGGTTTAGAGGAAGAGAGACACTGGAGGGTAGGGGTTTAGGAAGAGAGATAAAGAGAGACATTGGGGGATAGTTATTTAGAGAGAGAGAGAGAGAGAAATTGATTGGGTGTTAACGGTTTATATAGATAGAGGGAGAGATAGAAAGAGGGAGATTGGGGGTTAGGGTTTTAGAGAGAGAGAGAGAGATTATAGGTTAAGGGTTTATAGAGAGGGATAAATTCGAGGGTAAGGGTTTAGTGAGTGAGAGAGAGATATTGGGTGCTCATAGGGGTTTATAGATAGAGAGAGATAATGGGGGGATTATAGATGGTTAGTGGTGGGAGTGAGAGAGACATAAAGAGGGGCAGTGGGATAGGTGTGTGAGGAGAGGGTGTTTTGGTGGGGAGAGAGATAAATATTTTTGGGTTTAGGGGTTAGGGATTTAGAGAGAGAGAGAGAGAGAGAAGAGAGAGATTGGGGGTTAGAGTTTCACAGAGTTAGCAAGAGAGAGAGATTTTGGTGTTATTGTTTAGAGAGGGTTAGAGATTGGGAGTTAGAGGTCTAGAGATATAGAGATATTGGGGTTAGGGGTTTGGAGAGAGAGACATTGGAGGGTAGGGTTTTAGACAGAGAGATAAAGAGAGACATTGGGGGTTAGGTATTTAGAGAGAGAGAGAGAAATCGATTGGGTGTTAGGGGTTTAGATAGATAGAGGGAGAGATAAAAATAGGAAGATTGGCAGTTAGGGTTTTAGAGAGAGAGAGAGAGAGATTGTAGGTTAATGGTTTACAAAGAGGGAGAGATTGGAGGGTAAGGGTGTAGAGAGAGAGAGGGAGAGAGATTGGGGGTTAATAGGGGTTTATAGAGAGAGAGAGATCATGGGGGGATTATGGATGGTTAGTGGTGGGAGGGAGAGAGACATATAGAGGGGCGGTGTGATAGGTGGGTGAGGTGAGGGTGTTTTGGTGGGGAGAGAGATAGAGATTTTTTGGTTTCGGGTTTTAGGGATTTAGAGAGAGAGAGAGAAGAGAGAGATCGGGGGTTAGGGTTCACAGAGTCAGGGAGAGAGAGATATTTGGGGTTTATCGTTTAGAGAGAGTTAGAGATTGGAAGTTAAGGGTCTAGAGAGACAGAGAGATTAGGGTTAGGAGTTTAGAGAGAGAGACAGGGATAGATTGTGAATTAGGGGTTTAGAGAGAGAGAGATATTAGGGGTTTGGAGTTTAGAGAGAGAGAAAGGTTGGGGGTTAATGGTTTAGAGAGAGAGAGAGAGAAATGATGGGGTTTAAAGGTTTAGAGAGAGAGAGATGGAGATGGATATCGGTGAGTAAGGTCTTAGAGAGAGAGACAAAGAGACAAATAGAGAGATAGATAAAGCATGTGATTGGCGGTTAGGGGTTTAGAGACAGACAAATAGATCGGGGGTTAATCATGTTCAGAGAGGGAGACAAATTGGAGGTTAAGGGTTTAGAGATAGAGAGAGAGGGAGATTAGGGGCAATGGGTTTAGAGAGAGAGAGATTGGTAGTTGGGGGTTTATAGAGAGTGAGAATGGGGGTTAGGTGTATAGCGCATGCACGCATGCACGCGAGAGAGAGAGAGAGAGAGAGAGAGAGAGAGAGAGAGAGATTTGGGGTTAGCGGTTTAGAGAGAGAGAGATGGGGGGTTATGAGTTTAGAGAGAGAGAGATATTGGGGTTTAGAGATATAGAGAGATGTAGTGGGGTTTACGGGCTAGGGGTTTAGAGAGAGAGGGAGAAAGAGAGAGATTGGATGTTAGGTATTCAGAGAAAGATAAAGGGAGATTAAGGTTAGGGGTTAGGGTTTATGTGTTTTGGGGGAGAGATATAAATAGGGGGAGATAGAGATATTGGAGGTTATGGGTTTATAAATATTATGGTTTAGGGGTTTAGAAGGAGAGAGAGAGAGGTTGATTTGAGGTTAGGGGTTTAGTGATACAAAGAGAGAGATTGGAGGTTAAGGGTTTATAGTGAGAGATTGAGAGTTAGTCGTTTAGATAAAGAGAGAGAGAGAGAGATTGTGAGTTAGGGGTTTATAGAGAGATTGAGAGATAAGGGGTTAGGGGTTTAGAGAGATAGAGAAAGATTAGGGGTTAGGAATTTAGAGAGAGATAGGGGGTTAAGGTTCAGGGGTTTAGATTGAGAGAGAGAGTGATTGGGGTATAAGGGTTTAGAGAAACATAGAAAGATAGAGTTTAGAGGATAGGGTTTTCTAGAGAGAGATATTGGAGGTAATGAGCTTAGTGAGAGAGATTGGGTGTTAGGGGTTTAAATAGGTTGAGATTGGATAATGGGAATTTAGACAGACATAGAGATATATATTAGGGGTTAGGGTCTTAGAGAGAGATAGAAAAAGATAGATTGGTGTTTAGGGGCTTAGAGAGAGACAAAGAGATTGGTGGTTAGGGGATTAGGGAGAGACAAAGAGATTGTGGGTTAGGGGTTTATAGATAGAGAGAGAGAAAGAGACATTGTTGGATGGGGGTTTTGAGATAGAGTGATAGATAGGGGGCTAGGGGTTTAGAGATATATATATATATATAGGGGGTTACGTTATTAGAGAGAGATAGGGATTGGGGGTTAGGTTTTTATAGAGAGAGAGATTGGGGGTTAGGGGTTTAGATATATATATAGATGAAGAGAGAGAGAGAGAGAGAGAGAGAGTTTGGTTGTTAGAGGTTTAGATTAATATATATATATAGGGATGGGTTCAAAGAGAGAGAGAGAGAGGTTTGATTCTAAGGGTTTAGAGAGAGATAGATTGGAGGTTAGAGGAAAAATATCGATTGTGTGTTAAGGGTTTAGAGAGAGAGAGAGAGACAAAGAGGGAGGTTGGGGGTTAGGCGTTTTGAGAGAGATATATAGAGAGAGATTGGAGATTAGGCGATTAGAGACAGATAGATATTGGAGGCTAGGGGCTTAGATAGAGAGAGAGAGAGAGGTATTGGGGTTAAGGGTTTTCAGACAGAGAGATATGTATTGGGGTTAAGGGTTTTGAGAGAGAGAGAGAGATTGGGGGAAAATAAGTGTTTAGATATAGAGAGAGATCATTAGGAGAGTATGGATGGTTAATGATTGGGAGGAGAGAAACATTGAGAGGGGGGGTAGGTGGGTGAGGTGTTGGGATTTGAGGAGTGAGTTAGATTGAGAGAAATTGAGGGTTACGGTCTAAGAAAGAGAGAGAGGGGGGATATTTAGATTTAGGGGTTATTGGTTTAGAGAGAGAGAGAGATTAGGGGTTAGGGGTTTCAAGAGAGAGAGATAGATTGGCAGTCATGGTTTAGAGTTTTAGGGTTTAAAGAGAGAGAGAGAAAGAGATTTGAGGTTAGGGGTTTAGAGAGATATATTGAGGGTTAGAGATTTAAATAGAGAGAGATAGATGGGTTTAGAGAGGGAGATATTTGTTATAAAAACAGGATCGTAGAGCAATAACAATAAACAAGATGCAAATATAAATTACACAAACACATTACAAGATAGACACAAATGTAACGTGGTTCATCCAAGATGGGCTACGTCCACATAGAAATTTCCAATCATTATTATTACACCACCCAGCAAATGAAGGGATACAACTCACAACACAATCCGCTGCAACTTCCTCTTCACTCTCTCTCCATCTCTCTTACACGATCTCATAGATCTTTACAATTCTACAATACCTTTCACAGACATATTACAATGTCTTCCTTTTAAAAGGGAAATACCATGGGGAAATACCATGTGCTACCCAAAACCATGGTCTCGTAATTTGTTGGCCAAAAAGCGTGGAACCCCCAGTGGACGTGTTGAGATCATAACCAAACCTGGGGTACAAAGATGGGTGAAACAACATCATTTATGAGACTGGAAGATCAGGCTCCACAACCAACAAGATTGGGGGTTAGGGATCTAGAGAGAGATATATAGAAAGAGAGTTAGTTAGTTAGGGTTTTCAAGGGATAGAGAGAGAGAGAGATTGGTGGATAAGCGTTTAGAGTGAGAGAGACTAGGGTTTAAGGGTTTAGGGAGCTATATATTGGTGGTTAGTGGCTTAGAGACAGAGAGAGAGATTCAGGTTTATAGGTTTAGATAGATAGCTAGAGAGACTGACATAATCAGGGTTAGGGTTATAGAGAGAGAGATTGGGGGTTAATGGTTTAGAGAGAGAGAGAGAGAGAAAGATTGAGCATTAGTGGTTTAGAGAGAGAAAAGGAGAGAAACAGTGAGATTGGGGTTTAGGGGTTTAGATAGAGAGAGAGAGATATTGGAGGGTAAGGGTTTAGAGAGAGAAAAAGAGAGAGATTGGGGGTTAGATGTTTAGAGAGAGAGATAAATCAATTAGGTGTGCAGAGGGCGTTTTTATGGGGGTAGAGAGAGAGATAGAATTTGGGGGATAGGGGTTTATAAAGAGAGAGGGAGAGAGAATTTCGGGGTTAGGGTTTATAGGTTTAGAGAGATACAGAGAGAGACAAAGATTGGGATTTATAGGTTTAGAGAGATATATAGAGATTCAGGATTATGGTTTTAGAGAGAGAGTGGAAAATAAAGAAATATATTGGTGGTTAGGGGTTTAGACAGAGAGAAAAAGAGAAATATTGGAGGTTATAGGTTGAGAGAGAGAGAGAGATTGGGGTTAGGGTGTCAGAGAGAGAGAGAGAGATTGTAGGTTTGATGTTGATAGAGAGAGAGAATTTTGGGGTTAGGATTTTTGAGTTTAGAGAGAGAGAGAGAGATTGGAGGTTAGGGGTTTAGAGAGAGACAAAGTTTTGCGTTTAGAGGTTTAGAGAGAGACAAAGATTGGGGGTTAGAGGTTTAGAGAGATATACAGAGATTCAGGATTATGGTCATAGAGAGAGAGTGAAAAATAAAGAAAGATATTGTTGGTTAGGGGTTTAGACAAAGAGAAAAAGAGAGAGATTGGAGGTTAGAGGTTTAGAGAGAGAGAGATTGGGGTTAGGGGTTTAGATATATAAATAGATGGAGAGAGAGAGAGAGAGAAAGATAGACATAGATTGGGTGTTAGAGGTTTAGATCGATAGATATATAGATAGAGAGAGATGGGTTTAGAGAGAGAGAGAAAGAGGTTCGATGCTAGGGGTTTAGAGAAAGATATATTGGAGGTTAGAGGAAAAATATTGATTGGGTGTTAAGGTTATAGATAGATAAATAGAGAGAGAGAGGGAGATTGAGGGTTAGGTGTTTTGAGAGAGATACAGAGAGAGATTGGATATTAGGGGATTTAAGGCATATCAAGATTGGAGGCTAGGGGTTTAGAGAGAGAGAGGTATTGGGGTTAAGAGAGATATGTATTGGGGTTAAGGGTTTTGAGAGAGAGAGAGATATTGGGGGTGAATAGGTGTGTAGAGATAGAGAAAGTTCATTGGGGGAGTATGTATGGTTAGTGATTGGGAGGAGAGAGACATTTAGAGAGGGGAGGGGTAGGTGGGTGAGGTGTGGGGATTTGGGGAGAGAGTGAGAGTGAGAGAAATTAAGGGTTAGAGGATTAGAGAGAGAGAGAGGGAGATTGGGAGTTAGGGGTTTAGAGAGAGAAAGATATTGGGGGTTAGGGGTTTCAATAGAGAGAGAGAGAGAGAGAGATTGGCAGTCATGGGTTAGGGTTTTAGGGTTTAGAGAGAGAGAGAGATTTGAGGTTAGGTGTCTAGAGAGAGATATTGTGGGTTAGAGATTTAGAGAGAGAGAGAGAGATTAGGGTTTAGGGGTTTATAGAGGGATATATAAGTAGAGAGATATGGGGTAAGTTGTTTATAGAGATATAGAGAGAGAATGGAGGTTAGAGAGAGGGAGAGAGATTCAGCATTAGGGTTTTAGAGATAGAGATGATGAGGGGTGTATAGATGGTTAGTGGTATGGGGAGAGATACTTTGAGAGGGGGGAGGGGTAGGAGGGTGAGGTGGTGGGTTTCGGAGAGTGAGAGAGAGAGAGAGAGATGGAGAGGGTCTTAACTATTAGGGTTTTAGAGAAAGAAGGGGAGGGAGGTAGAGAGAGTTTGGGGATCATATATTTAGAGAGAGAGAGAGAAAGAGAGATTAGGTGTATGAGGTTAGGGCTTACAAATTTGGGGAGAGAGAGAGAGTGAGTGATTGAGTGAGAGGGATTCGGAGAGGAAAAAATATTGCAGATGAGAGATTTAAACAGAGAGATTAGGGTTTAGGGGTTTGGAGAGTGAGAGATATATAGGAATTTAGAGGCTTATAGAGAGAGATTCAGGGTTCGTTGCTTAGATAGATCGAGAGAGATAGTAAGCATTAGGGGTTTAGAGATAGAGAGAGACTGAGGGTTATTGGTTTAGAGAGAGATGCATACATACATATATATAGAGAGAGAGGGGGGGTTATGGGTTTAGAGAGAGAGAGATGTATTGGGTAGCGGTTTAGAGTGAGAGAGATAGAAAAAGAGAGACAAGTTGTTATGGTTTTAGAGACATAGAGAGAGATTGGTGGTTAGGGGTTTTGAGATAGTGAGGTATTAGAAGTTAGAATTTTAGAGAGAGATAAGGAAATTGGGGGTTAGGGTTTGCGAGAGAGAGATATTAAAAGAGAGATATTGGTTTTTACGGGTTTACAGATAGAGAGAGATATCGGGGGTTAGAGGTTTAGAGAGAGAGGGATGGATAGATTGGGGGTCAGTATTTTAGAGAGAGAGATATTGGAGGTTACAGGTTTAGAGAGAGAGAGAGAGAGAGAGAGAGAGAGAGATTTGGGTTTAGAGATAAAGGAGAGATAGAGAGAGAGAGAGAGATGGAGAGAGAGATATTGTAGGTTGTGGGTTTAGAGAGAGATATATATTGGGAGTTTAGGGGTTTAGAGAAATAGAGAGATATTGGATCTCAAGGTTTTAGAGCGAGAGAAAGAGAGATTGGAAATTAGGGGTTAGGCGTTAATAGAAAAAGATATTGGGAGTTAGGGGTTTAGAGAAAGAGAGAGAAATTGAGGATAAGGGGTTGAGAGAGAGAGGTAGGGTGAGGACTTTAAAGGGTGAGAGAGAGAGAGAGAGAGAGAGAGATTGTGGGTTAGGGTTTTATGGGTTTACAGAGAGAGAGGGAATGGAGGTTAGGGATTTAAAAAGAAAGAGATTAGGGATTGGGGGTTTAGAGAGAGAGAGGGAGATTGAGGGTAATGGGTTTAGAGAAAGGTAAAGAGAGAGGGAGAGAAAGATAGATTGGGGTTTAGGGGTTTAGAGAGAGATATTGGGGGTTACAGGTTTAGAGAGAGAGAGTGATTTGGGGGTTAGGGTTTTAGAGGGAGAGATATATTAAAGGTTAGGGGTTTATAGGGGGAGAGAGATTGGGGTTTACGGGTTTAGATATTGAGAGGGAGAGAGAGATTAGGTGTTAGGTGTTTGGAGAGAGAGAGGGAGAGAGTAAAATTTTTGTTTAGATGTTTGGCCTAAGAGGAATAGAGATTAGGGATTACGGGCTTAGAGGAAGAGAGAGAAGGGAGGTTAGGGATTGAGAGAGAGGAAGAGAGGCTGGGATATAGGGGTTTATAGAGAGAGAGAGATTGGAGGTTAGGGGTTTATAGAGTGAGAGGGGGAGAGAGATATTTTGGGTTGGGTGTTTAGAGAGAGAAATTGGTGATTAGGGGCTAGAGAGAGAGAGAGAGAGAGAATGGGGGTTAGGGGTGTAGAGAGAGAGAGAGAGACAAAGAGGGATAGAATGGAGGTTAGGGGTTTAGAGAGAGAGATAAAGAGAGATTGGAGGTTTTGGGTTCCAAGAGAGGGATATAGAAAGAGAGGTATTTGGTTTTAAGGGTTTAGAAAGAGAGAGAGGGAGAGATTGGGGATTAGGGGTTTAGAGAGAGATAGAGAAATTTGGTGTTCAAGTTGTAGAGAGAGAGAGAGATAGATTGGGGGTTAGATTTTTAGATATAGATAGATATATTCAGTTTCATGGGTTTAGAGAGAGAGATATTGGGGTTATTGGTTGAGAGTGCGAGAGAGATTGCGGGTTATGGGTTTAGAGAGAGAGAGAGAGAGAGAGAGAGAGATTGTTGGTTAGAGGTTTTGAGGAAGAAATATAGGGTGTTAGGGTTTTATAGAGAGAGAGGGAGAGAGGGAGAGATTGTTGGTTTTCTATTTAGAGAGGTAGAGAGAAATATAGAGATGGTAAGGTTTTTATAGAGAGAGAGAGATATTTTAGGTTACCGAGAGAGATCGATTGGGTGTTAGGGGTTTAGAGAGAGAGATAGAAAGAGGGAGGTTCAGCGTTAGGCATTTAGAGAGCAAGAAAGAGAGTTAGAGAGAGAGATATTGGAGGTTAGGGGTTTAGAGAGAGAGAGAGATTGTTTGCTAGGTTTTTAGAGAGAGAGACTGATGGTTAAGGGTTTATAGAGAGAGAGGAAGAGGGTGTTAATAGGTGTTTAGATACAAAGAGAGAACATGAGGGGTGTATGGATGGTTGGTAGTGGAGAGAGATATACATATAGAGGGGGGAGGTCTAGTATCATGAGGAGTTTGGGTTTGGAGAGAGAGAGAGAGAGAGAGATTGGGGGTTAGGGTTTTATGGGTTTATAGAAGGAAACATTGGGGATTAGGTGTTTAGAGAGAGATAGAGAGAGAGAGAGATTGGGGGTTAGGGGTTTAGAGAGAGAGAGAGAGAGAGAGAAAATGGAGGTTAGATATCTAGAAAGAAAGATATTAGAGATTGGGGGTTTAGAGAGAGAGAGAGGGATACATATATTAGGGGTTGGGGGTTTAGAGAGAGAGATTATGGGTTAGAGAGAGATTGATTAGATGTTTAGAGAGAGAGAGAGTGAATGGGGGTTAGGGTTTTAGAGAGAAAGAGAGAGAGAGAGAGAGAGATTGGAGGTTAGGGGATTAGAAAGGGAGAGAGTTTGGGGGTTAGTTCTTTACAGATTGAGAGGGAGAGAGAGATTGGATGTTAAGGGTTTGGAGAGTGATAGAAAGATAGACTAAAATTTAGGGTTAGGGGTTTGGTGAGAGAGGGAGAGATATTGGGGATTAGGGGCTTAGAGGGAGATAGACAATGGGGGTTAGGGGTTGAGAGAGAGATAGAGAGATATTGGAGGTTAGGGGTTTATAGATAGACGGGGGGAGAGAGATATTTGGGATTAGATGTTTAAGGGTTTAGAGAGAGAGAGAGAGAGAGAGAGAGAGAGAATGGGAGTTAGGTGTGTAGAGAGAAAGAGAGATTGGAGGTTAGGTGTGTAGAGAGAGGGAGATAGAAAGAGAGGTATTTGGTTTTAGGGGTTTAGAGAGAGAGAGATAGAGAGATAGAGAGATTGGGGGTTAGGGTTTTAGAGAGAGATAGAGAAATTTGGTGTTCATGTTTTAGAGAGAGAGAGATATTAGGGGTTAGGGTTTTAGAGATAGAAAGAGAGACTATGTTTTAGGGGTTTAGAGAGAGAGAGAGAGAGATTGGGAGTATGGGTTGAGTGAGAGAGAGAGAGAGATTAGTGGGTAAAGGTTTCGAGGAAGAGAGATCGGGTGTTAGGGTTTTAGAGAGAGAGAGGGAGAGAGGAAGAGATTACTAGTTTTCTTTTTAGAGATGGAGAGAGAGAGAAATATGGAGAGATATTTATATTTTATGTTAGGGAGAGAGATCGATTAGTTGTTAGGGGTTTAGAGAGAGAGATAGAAAGAGGCAGGTCCAAGTTTAGTAATTTAGAGAGAAAGACAAAGAGTTAGAGAGAGAGATATTGGAGGTTAGGGGCTTAGAGAGAGAGAGAGTTGTTTGTTAGGGTTTTAGAGGGAGAGAGTAGTGGTTGAGGGTTTACAGAGAGAGAGAGGGTGTTAACATGCGTTTAGATATAAAGAGAGATCATGAGGGGTTTATACATGGTTGGTAGTGGAGGGAGATAGACATATAGAGGGGGGAGGGGTAGGAGGATGAAAATTTGGGGTTTGGGGAGAGAGAGAGAGAGAGAGATTGGGGGTTAGGGTTTGAGATAGAGAGAGAGAGGGAGTGGGCATTAGGTGTTAGGGTTTTAGAGAGAGAGGGGGGAAGAGAAAGAGAGAGATTGGAGATTAGGGGTTTAGAGGGAGGGATATAGGAGTTCATGAGTTTAGAGAGATAAAAATTGGGTGTTGGGGGTTTAGAGAAAGAGAGAGATTGGTGGTTAGTGGTTTAGATAGATCGATAGAGAGATATTAGGGGTTAGGGGATTAGAGAGAGAGAGAAAGATTGGGGGTTATGGGTTTAGAGAGAGAGAGAGATTAGGGAGAATCCATTTAGAGAGATATACATATATATAGAGAGAGAGAGGGGGGGTTAGGAGTTCAGAGAGAGAGAAAGAAAGAGAGGGGTTTAGGGTTTTAGACTAAGAGAGATAGAATGAGATAGACTAATTATTAGAGGTTTTAGAGAGAGAGAGAGAGAGAGAGAGAGAGAGAGAGATTGGAGGTTAGGGGGTTAGAGAGATATTGGTGGTTAGAGGTTTAAAGAGAGTGATGGATTAGGAGTTAGGAGTTTAAAGAGAGAGAGAGAAATTGGGAGTTAGTGTTTTATAGAGAGATATATAGAAAGGGATAGATTGATGGTTAGTGGTTATATATATATATAGATTGGGGGTTGGTGGATTAAAGAAAAAGAGATATATTTGAGATTAAGTATTTAGAGAGAGATAGAGAGAGAGAGAGATTGCAAGTTAGGGGTTTAGAGAGAGAGAGAGAGAGAGAGCGAGATAAATTCACTGTTAGAGAATTTTTTTGTGTGTATGTGTGAGGGGGGGGGTGTTGATGTATATGTAACTTTGGAATGTATTTCACCCATTTATTTCATCTATGTATATTGTACTCCTATAGAGATGTTATTATTCCTCTATATGGAAGTGTTTGTATTCCTATAGAGATTTTAATATTCCTCTATATAGAAGTGCTGTCATTTATATTGTAAGTGTCATAACTTATACTTGATGGGTTATTAGACCACCTTGTTGGGGTCGGCCCTGTATAAGTCATGTGGGTCGAAGGGTTATTAGACCACCCTATTGGGGATTGGCCATGTGGGTGAAAGGGTTATTAGACCACCCTATTGGGTGTCGGCCCAGTCAGCATTATTTTATGTGGTTAAGTTAAGGCGGACCTAGTAAAGGTTATTAGGCAATTCAAGTCATGTATAAATAGAGTGCGGGAGGCACTCTATTTGATCATTCTATTCTCTCACACACTCTTTGGAGAGTGGCACACTTGTGGAGGAGGAGAAGCTGCTACTAGGAGATGTCTATCTCTTATGCTTGGGTTGTATCATTTCTCTATCTATCTCTGTGGAAGTTATTGGGGTTTTTCACCTTTATAATTTTCCCCAAGTAAACTCTGTGTCTCTCGTGTGCTTGCATTATTGTGTCCATGATTGATATGCTGTAGATATGTTGTACATGATGTTATCTCAGTTAAGATCCTAGATTAGATTGAAGTAAATTCTAAAAAACTAACACGGTATCAGAGCTAGCCTAAAAGAAGGCATGGTATGGCATGTATGATACTTGTTGCACTTGCGATGCTAGGGCTTGATATACCAAAAACCAGTCATTGTAGCAATTTCGCTATAAATCAATTTTGGAAAATTTTTTGGATATTAAACTTTTACAAGTCGAAGATCAGATCCCCATATACCTTGTTTCCAAAGGAAAACTTCTAATTCATTGTACTTTGTGTTTTATGATCTGTACAATCTAGGGTTTTTGCCTCTTTCAGATCTGAGTCATAAAGATGTGACCTAGGAAAAAAGTTCATAACTTGGGCTAGGAAGCTCCAAATGAAATTTCATAAATAGTGATAGGTAGTGCACAGATTCTAATTTCTCAGGTAACATTTTTAGATTCCAAAAATGAAACAATGACACGTGGCACGTCGTACAAGTTCGCTCTCATGTTTTATGCCATAAACAGGTCATGTTGCGACACTTTGCATAACTCTCTCTCAGAGAATCCAGTTGAGGTCAGACCTATGGAGTTGGAAAGATGACAGGTCTGGTTACCATAGGTAGATGTTTTAGACCCTATGGATTGGAAAGTTCAGAGTTACACTAGAAACAATCAGGTGCATATTTCTGTCAAAACATAATTATTTTTTAGCACCTTCATTCATGGCTCCGGGAATTAGGGTTTCAGAGAAAGTTGGTATTTTTGTAATCGGAGACCACGGCTGAATGCTACTCATCAAAATCAAAATTTAGAAACCAAGATCAAATTTTTTGGTTGGGAAGAAGGCTAGGCTTGATCAAACCCTAGTTCGGGACTTTGATCGAAAAAGTGGAAAATTAGGGCTTTTGCAAAAGTTGGAATTTTTTAAGTCTTTGACCACGGCTGGAAGCTCCTCAAAAAAATCAAAGTTTAGAGCTTTGGATCAAACCTTTTGGTTGGGAAAAAGGGTGGGATTTATCAAACCCTAGTTCAGGATCTTGTCCAGAAGATCCAGAAGTCTCAAAGGCAATTTTTAAGCATGAAACTTTGCAGTTTTCAAATTCTGAGTATACCAGGTTGATCAGCTCATCAAGGTGCATCTTTCAAAGAGAGAGGGGGGGTTAGGAGTTTAGAGAGAGAGAAAGAAACATAGGGGTTTAGGGGTTTAGACTGAGAGAGATAGAATGAGATAGACTAATTGTTAGAGGTTTGAGAGAGAGAGAGAGAGAGAGAGATTGGAGGTTAGGGCATTAGAAAGATATTGGTGGTTAGAGGTTTAAAGAGAGTAAGGGATTAGGAGTTTAAAGAGAGAGAGAGGAATTGGGAGTTAGTGTTTTATATAGAGATATATAGAAAGAGATAGATTGATGGTTAGTGGTTATATATATAGATTGGGGTTTGGTGGATTAAAGAAAAAGAGATATATTGGAAATTAGGTGTTTAGAGAGAGAGAGAGAGAGAGAGAGAGAGAGAGAGATTGCAAGTTAGGGGTTTAGAGAGAGAGATATTTCGGGTAAGCTGTTTATAGGGAAAGAGATTGGGGTTATGGATTTAGAGAGAGAGAGAGAGAGAGAAATTCAGTGTTAGAGAATTTTTTTTTTTTTGTGTGTGTGTGGGGGGGGGGGGAGAGAGAGAGAGAGAGAGGGAGGGAGAGATTGGGGGTTAGGGGTTTAGAGAGAGAGTTTTTTATGGGTTAGGAGTTTAGAGAGAGAGAGAAAGGGAGAGAAATTTGGAGATATGTATTTGGAGAGAGAGAGAGAGAGAGAGAGAGAGAGAGAGATTTGGGGTCAGGGTTTTTGTGAGAGAGGGAGAGAGATTGGGGTTTAGGAGTTTAGAGAGAGAGAGAGAGGTTAGTGATTCAGAAAGAGAAAAATAGATATTGGGGTTCAGGGGTTTAGATAGATAGAGAGAGAGAGAGAGAGAGAGAGAGAGAGAGAGGGAGAGGGAGAGATTGAAGATTAGTTTTTTAGAGAGACAAATTGGGGGTTAGGGGTTTAGAGAGAGAGAGAGAGAGAATGAAGGTTACGGGTGTAGAGAGAGATAGAGAGAGGGAGAGAGAAATTGGATCTTATGGATTCAGAGAGAGGAATATAGAAAGAGAAATATTTGGGCTTAGGGGTTTGGAGAGAGATAGATTGGGTGTTAGGGGTTTAGAGAGAGATAGCGAGATTGGTGTTAATGGTTTAGATAGAGAGAAAGATTGGGGGTTAAGGATTTAGAGATAGATAAAGCAATTCGGTGTTATGGGTTTAGATAGAGAGAAAGATTGGGGGTTAGGGGTTTAGAGATAGATAGAGTGATTAGGTGTTAGGAGTTTAGAGAGAGAGAGATATACATATATATTAGGGGTTATGGGTTTAGAGAGAAAGAGAGATTCAGGGTTAGGGGTTTATAGAGAGAGAGAGTTTAGTGGTTAGAGCTTTAGAGAGAGAGATTCGGGGTTAGGATTTTAGAGAGAGATATATATATTGGTGGTTAGGTGTTTAGAGATTGAGAGAGAGGGAGATTGTGGATGATGAGTTTAAGGAGAGAGAGAGATATGTGGGTTTAGAGAGAGAGAGAGAGAGAAATTGGCGATAAGGGGTTGAGAGAGAGAGGGAGGGTTAGGACTTTAAAGGGGGGGGGAGAGAGAGAGAGAGAGAGAGAGAGAGAGAGAGAGATTGTGGGTTAGGGTTTTATGGGTTTAGAGAATGAAACATGCGGCGTTATCTTTTTAGAGAGAGAGAGAGATTTGGGGTTAGTGGTTTATAGAGAAAGAGAGAATGGAGGTTGGGGATTTAGAAAGAAAGAGATTAGGGATTTGGGGTGTAGAGAGAGAGAGCAACAGGGATTTTGGGGGTTAGGGGTTAAGAGAGAGCTAAAGAGGAAGAGAGAGAAAGAGAGAGATATTAGTTGGTGGTTAGGGGTTTATAGAGAGAGAGAGATATTGGGGGTAAGGGTCTTAGACAAAGAGATTGGAGGTTAGGGGTTTATAGATAGATAGATAGAGAGAGAGAGAGAGAGAGAGAGAGATTGAGGGTAATGGGTTTAGATAGAGGTAAAGAGAGAGAGAGAAAGATAGATTGGGGGTTAGGGGTTTAGAGAGATAGATTGGGGGTTAATTAGGGGTTTAGAGAGATAGATTGGGGGTTAGGGGTTTAGAGAGGGAGATATTTTGGGGTTTAGTGGTTTAAATATTAAGAGGGAGAGAGAGATTAGGTGTTAGGGTTTAGAGAGAGAGAGAGGGAGAGACTAAAATTTAGGTTTAGGCGTTTGGTGAGCGAGGAATAGAGATTGGGGATTAGGGGCTTAGAGGCAGAGAGAGAATGGAGGCTAGGGGTTGAGAGAGAGAGGAAGAGAGGTTGGGATACAAGGGTTTAGAGAGAGAGATATTTTTGAGGTTAGGGGTTTATAGAGTGAGAGGGGAGAGAGATATTTTGGATTAGGTGTTTAGAAAGAGAAATTTGTGATTAGGGGTTTAGAGATAGAGAGAGAGAGACAGAGAATGAGGGTTAGGGGTGTAGAGAGAGAGCGAGAAAGAGGAAGATATAATGGACATTAGGGGTTTAGAGAGAGAGAAAGAGAGATTGGAGTTTTTGGGTTTAGAGAGAGGGAGATAGAAAGAGAGGTATTTGGTTTTAAGAGTTAAAAAGAGAGAGAGAGAAAGAGAGATCGGGGATTAGGGGTTTAGAGAGATAGATAAATTTGGTGTTCAGGTTTTAGAGATAGAGAGATTGGTGGTTAAAGGTTTAGAGATAGATAGATATATTTGGTTTTAGGGGTTTAGAGAGAGAGAGAGAGAGACTGAAATTTAGGTTTAGGCATTTGGTGAGAGAGGAAGAGAGATTGGGGATTAGGGGCTCAGAGGAAGAGAGAGAATGGAGGTTAGGGGTTGAGAGAGATAGGAAGAGAGGATGGGATATAGGGGTTTATAGAGAGATAGAG
Organism: Larix kaempferi; assembly: GCA_027924585.1. Classification (NCBI taxonomy): domain Eukaryota; kingdom Viridiplantae; phylum Streptophyta; class Pinopsida; order Pinales; family Pinaceae; genus Larix; species Larix kaempferi. Next base: position 187,492 of record BSBM01002017.1, read on the forward strand.
ATTGGAGGTTATGGTTTTATAGAGAGAGAGGGGGAGAGATATATTGGATTGGGTGTTTAGAGAGAGAAATTGCTAGTTAGGGGTTGAGAGAGATAGGAAAAAAGGATGAGATATAGGGGTTTATGGAGAGAGAGAGAGATTGCAGGTTAGGGTTTTATAAAGAGAGAGGGGAGAGAAATAGTTTGGATTGGGTGTTTAGAGAGAGAAATTGGTGGTTAGGGGTTTAAAGAGAGAGAGAGAGAATGGGGTTTAGTGGTGTAGAGAGAGAGAGAGAGAGAATGGGGTTTAATGGTGTAGAGAGAGAGAGAGAGAGAAAGATAGATTGGAGGTTAGGGGTTTAGAGAGAGAGGGAAAGAGATATTGTAGGTTTGGTGTTCAGAGAGAGGGAGATAGAAAGAGAGATATTTGGTTTTAGGGAATCATAAAGAGAGAGAGAGATTGGGGATTAGGGGTTTAGAGAGAGATAGAGAAATTTGGTGTTCAGGTTTTAGAGAGAGAAAGATTGGGTGTTAGGGTTTAGAGATAGATGGATAGATTTGGAGTTATGGTTAGAGAGAGAGATTGGGGGTTAGAGGTTTAGAGGAAGAGAGATTGGGGGTTAGGGTTTTAGAGAGAGAGACTAGGAGAACGAGTGATTGTTGGTTTTCTATTTAGAGAGAGGGAGAGAGAAATAGAGAGATGGTAAGGGTTTTATAGAGAGAGAGATATATTTCAGGTTAGGGAGAGAGATGGATTGGGTGTTAGGGGTTTAGAGAGAGAGATACATAAAGAGGAAGGTTTGGTGTTAGATGTTTAGAGAGAGAGACAAAGCGTTAGAGAGAAAGAGAGATTGCAGGTTAGGGTCTTAGAGAGAAGAGAGATAAAGAGATTTTTTTAGGTTTTTAGAGAGAGAGACACTGGTGGTTAAGGGTTTATAGAGAAATCAGTGTTTTTAGTTTTTCAAAAATTTCAATCTGATCTAGGATATTAACTGAGAGTATAACATGTACAGCATATCTAGAGCATATCAATCATTGACACAATAATGAAAGCACACAAGAGACACAAAGTTTCACTGGGAAAACCAAGAAGGTGAAAAACCCCACAACTTCCTCAGAGATAGATAGAGAAATGATACAACCCAAGTACAAGAGATAGTCCTCCTAGCAGCAGCTTCTCCTCCTCCACTAGTGCGGCACTCTCCAATGAGTGTGCGAGTGAAGAATAGAATGATCAAATAGAGTGCCTCCCACACTCTATTTATACATGGCTTTACTTTCCTAATGACCTTTACTAGGTTGGCCTCAACTTAACCACATAACATAATGCTGATAGGGCCGACCCCCAATAGGGTTATCTAATAACCCTTTAACCCACATGACTTACACAAGGCTGACCCCATCAAGGTGGTCAAATAACCCATCAAGTATAAGTTACGATAAATATAAATGACGACACTTTTGTATAGAGGAATAATAACATCTCTATAGGAATACAATATGCATATATGTGAAATACATTCTGAAGTTACAATTACATCAACACTCCCTCTTAACTAGGAAGGTATTTCTTGACATAGATTTGCTAGCACAAGTCTTCTTCTCTAGATCATCGTCACTAGATCATTGACATTGAATCATCATCATAGTCACTGCTACTGCTATCTCCATCAATCTCTGAACTACTCGTCATAGGAAGTTCTACAGATCCATCCCTTTTTCATGTTGGATGTAGGCCCACCACCTACAGGTCTTCATCATCACTAGCCATACTGTGGAATCCTCAGGACTTATTACGTGCATCACAATGCCTTGAAAGAATATCACAGGACCTTTTATGTGTCGAATCACGACCAAATGATTCTCCCAAGTCTACTTATATGTGACTCCCACCACAATGCCTTGAAAGAGCATCCCATGACTTATTACGGGCACACAGCCCAACCTATCGAAGCTCCCAGGTCTTCTTACATGTGGTCACCACAATGCCTCGAAAGAGAATCCTAGGATTGATTACGGGCACACAACCCAACCTATCATATCTCCTAGGTCTACTTACATGTGGTCATTGCAATGCTTCGAAAGAGAATCCCAGGACTTATTACCGGCAGACAACCAAACCTATCAGATCTCCCAGGTCTACTTATATGCCATAGGATAATGCCTCGAAAGATCATCCTAGGACTTATTACGGGCACATAGCCCAACCTATAGGATCTCCCAGGTCTACTTATATTTCCTCCCAAAGCAATGCCTCGAAAGAGAATCCTAGGACTTATTACGGGCACACAACCCAACCTTTCAGATCTCCCAGGTCTATATGCTCATCTGCACAACCTATCCACAGCCACAGAGTATCAACCTGATACTCACCCTGCATCATCATGATGTACATCATCACATGCTCATCCTGATCATCATCACTTGATCATCCTGATCATCATCACAGCATCATCCTGATCATACCAAGTATCTACCTGATGCATATCATCATACATGATCTACCTGATCATACAATGTATCTACCTGATACATATCATCATACATGATATACCTGCTCATACAATGCATCTACCTGATACATATCATCATACATGATCTCCTTGATCATACAATGTATCCACCTGTAACATATGCAAATACATGATCCAACTGATCATATCCAGCATCCAACATGATGCATATACATATACATGATCCAACTGATCATATCCTGCATCCAACATGATGCCTATACATATACATGATCCAACTGATCATATCCTACATCCAACATGATGCATATACATATACATGATCCAACTGATCATACAAATCATCAAACATGATACATATACATAGCAGTAACTGGAGCATCATCCTGATGCTTATCATCCAGTGCTTACATCCACATCCATGGGAAGGAACTTCCTCTCACCATGCTCGGAATGGCTCCTGCAAATGTGACCATCACTTCTTCCTCGAAGTGTCGTCAATCTAAAGAACACCAAGCCTCTCTCTGAAGTACTTGAACTTCACTCTAGTTAGTGGTTTCATCAACACATCCGCAACCTGCTCATTCGTCGCAACATATAGGAGCTTCACTGCACCTCTCTGCACCATATCCCTGATGTAGTGATATTTGATCTCAATGTGCTTTGACCTGTCGTGGAACATCGGGTTCTTAGACATCTTCACACAACTCTGGTTGTCACAAAAGATACTAGTAGCCTCCAATGGGAGATCAAATAACTCATACAGTAGCTTCTGGAGCCATACTGCCTCACAACTAGCTGAACAAGCTGCAACATACTCTGCTTCAGCTGTACTTAGTGCTATGCAGGACTACTTCCTGCTAATCCAAGAGATCACACCTGATCCCATACTGAAGCAGCACCCAGAAGTGCTCTTCCTATCTGCAGCACTGCTAGCCTAGTCCAAATCAACATAATCTTACAGGTTAAACTTTTGATTAGCATCATACTTGAGCCCATAATTAGCTATACCCTTCAGGTACCTTAGAATGTGCTCTGCAGCTATCAGGTGAACATGTCTCAGATCTTTCAAGTACTGGCTCAAGGTGTTCACCGCAAAGTAGATGTCTGGTCTCGTATTCGTCAGGTGCATCAAGGACCCAATCATCTGACGATACATTGTAGCATCAACCTGCTTAGATGAAGCATCACACAGAAGCTTCAAGTTCGATGCCATAGGTGGGGCCATGGCCTTGCAGTCCATCATCCTGAACCTCTTCAGGCTCTCTACTACATACTTCACTTGTCCAAGGTAGATTCCATCTGCACTCTGCCACACCTCCATACCAAGAAAGTAGTGCATCATACCCAAGTCCTTCATCTCGAACTCAGCAGCAAGCTTCCTCTTTGTGTCATCAATCAATTTTTCCTCACTTGTTACAAACAAGTCATCCACATACAATAGTAGTATCACTGGATTTCCTTCCTCAACCTTGTAGTAAAGGTTGGAATCCACTTTACTCTTGGTAAATCCCAAACTAGATAGGAAGCCATCTATCCTTCCATACCAGGTCCTGGGTGCCTATTTCAAACCATACAGAGATTTCTTCAGTTTGCACACATGTGACCCTCGGTCATGTGTCTCAAACCCAAGTGGCTACTCCACATACACTTCCTCTTCAACTACACCATTCAAGAAAGCTGTCTTGACATCCATTTGGTGTACCTTCCATTTCATCACTGCAGCCAGAGCAAGTACTGATCTAATGGAAGTGTGTCTGGCCATAGGAGCAAAAGTCTCTTCATAATCAATCCCTTCTTTTTGGGAGAAGCCACAAGCTACAAATCTTGCTTTGTATTTCTCTATGCTACCAACTACAGCATGATTGATCTTATAGATCCACTTGGAAGTCACAACAGACTTCCCTTCAGGTCTTGGGACCACATCCTAAACATCATTCTTCATGATCGACTGGTACTCTTCAATCATTACTTCATCCTGGATCCTAGGAACTTCAGATTCTTCAATAGATAGCTTTGTTGTTGGAGTAAATGTTGTAGTCCTTCTTTTGTAGGTGATGGTATATGATCTTTCCTACAAGACAAGTTAAATTTCATGATTAGAAACATCTCATAGTTTTAAGAACAAATTCTCACACATAAAGAAATATTTCATACAGTCATGCAATTAATTTATCCAATGCTTCAATACAACATTCATCCATATCCTGTAACTTTCTAGATGCCTTCCAATCTCTACTAGAACATTGTTAAGAGTGTCGACAACTCCCAACATGTCAACAATGAGGTTTCATTCTAGATAAGTAGCAATGGAATGTTGTACAATGCCATAGGCCACTTACCCATTACATGCTTATTAGTAGTATACTATTCATTAATGCAATTATTCTAATATGCAAGATACACAACCTAAGTCTAGGAACACAAGTATATACATCATTGAATAGTATTATTTAAACAATCAAATATACAAGAAATGACAATTCAAATACTTATATTTGTTTGTTTGTTTGTTGTAGGGTGGACTCCCTCTCAATATTTGCTTCCTTGCAGGAACTACTGGAGTGTGCTCCCTCTTGATCTTTGCTTCCTGGATTACCTATCTTTGAACTTATATCCATCCTTGATCACTATACATACTTACTAGTATCATCATTGTGTTATCCTCAAGGTCTCATACATACATTCATTAGTATAATCTTAATACTATAAAAAACACTATGATTCTAAGTAATCTTAAACATGTATGGTCAAGATCATTTCATACACAGATAATTTATCACAATTCTTTTACCCATGCATATTCCTATTTGACCATAGGACTTTTCTGGTTAGTCATATCATCAATCAAAGTAAGAAGCATAATATTCCTAAACCCATGATTACTCAAAACTATAACTTCATGAATAATCATTATCAATCATACCAAGTGTACTTATATAAGAGATCCTATCACAAGGTAGGATTCTAACTTGATATAGGAAAAACATACCTGGATTAATATGTTAGCTGGTTATGTCTAACATACCCACATGATGTCTTCTTCTTCTCTTAAACGACTTGTGCTAGTGACCTGCATATCTCATAAGTTAACCATTGTGGAACCAAATTATACATACCTTGTAAGTAGATCTTCTATGTGATCCATGACTATGGATGAGTCTTTTGTCTTCATGTCACCATGCTCATATGTTCTTGATCTAGAACTTGATTTGTCTTTCTAGATGTATCTTTCATATTAGCGGACAACATCATCCTCATACAACACCACAATGCATTAGTACAATCATAAGTGTCAAAAACCTAATCAATGAATATTTTCATTCATAATTTTATTAAGGTGATATGACAAGTCTAAAGTTAATCAATATTGTACTAACATTAATGAAGACAAAGATACCATAAACTTAATCATGAATATATCTCAAAACATACCTATCGAGATTGCTTGTAATCTTCTTATGTGAGGTCTTAGCCTCATCTCCATCTAAAATAGGAATTTCTTCACTTATGCAGGTGACCAATCCATTCTCTCCTAGGATTAACCCAATCCACTTTGATTTGCTGAAACTGGATCTGGAGCTGGATTAGGGTTTGTCAAAGAAACCCTAAAAATTCAAAATCTGAATTTCAAATTTCTGAAAGTATAGGAAGATGTGCCTTTCTGAGCTAGTAAAGCTGGTATACTCAGAATTTGAAAACTGCAAAGTTTCAGCCCTCAAATTTTCCTTTTAGATTTATGGATTCACTAGGGAGGACCCTAAATTAGGGTTTGATTTTCTTGGAGCTTCACCCAACCAAAAGGTTTTATCCAAAGTTAGAATCCCTAATTTTCAACTTTTCCAATCAAAGTCCTGAACTAAGGTTTGATCAAGCCCGACCTTCTTCCCAACCAAAAAATTTGATCTTGGTCTCTAAATTTTGATTTTGATGAGGAGCATCCAGCCATGGTCTCCGATACAAATATTCCATCATTCTCCAAAACCCTAAATTCCCGGAGCCATGAATGAAGGTGCTCAAAATCCAATTCTGTTTTGACAGAAATATGTGCCTGATTGTTTCTGGTATAACTCCAAAATTTAAGTTCTACAGGGTCTAAAAATTCAGCCTGTGGTGTCCTGACTTGTTATATTTCCAATCCCATAAGTCTGAACTCAAATGGATTCTCTAAGAGAGAGTTATGTCAAGTGTCGCAACGTGACCTGTTTATGGGATAAAACAGGAGAGCGAACTTGTACGGAGTGCCATATGTCACTGGTTCAATTTCGGCCTTTGAAAATTGGACCTGTGAGAATACAGTCTGTGCCCTACCTGCCACTTATTATTAAATTTCATTTGGAGCTTCCTAGCCCAATTTGCGACCTTTTTTCCTAGATCACATGTTTATTACTGAGATCTAGAAGAGACAGAAACCCTAGATTGTATGGACCATAAAACAAAAAGTACAGCGAATTAGATGTTGTGCTTCGGACAAAAGGTACATTGGGATCTTATCTTCGACTTGTTAAACTTTCAGATTTAGAAACTTTGCCAAAATGAATTTATAGTGAAAGTGCTACGATGACTGGGTTTTGTTATATCAAGCCCTAGCTTCGCAAGCATAGCAAGTGTCATAAATGCCATACCATCCTTCTTTCAGGCTAGCTTTGATAGCATGTTAGTTTTTCAGAAATTTCAATTTGATCTAGGATATTAACTGAGAGAATAACATGTACAACATATCTATAGCATATCAATCGCGGACACAATAATGCAAGCACACAAGAGACACAAAGTTTCACCGGGGAAAACCAAGAAGGTGAAAAACCTTGCAACTTCCTTAGAGATAGATAGAGCAATGATACAACCCAAGTACAAGAGATAGTCCTCCTATAAGTAGATTCTCCTCCTCCACTAGTGCGGCACTCATAAATGAGTGTGTGAGTGAAGAATTGAATGATCAAATAGAGTGCCTCCCGCACTCTATTTATACATGATTTGACTTGCCTAATAACCTTTACTAGGTTGGCATCAACTTAACCACATAATATAATGCTGACAGGGCCAACCCCCAATAGGGTGGTCTAATAACCCTTTAACCCACATGACTTATACAGGGCCGACCCCATCAAGGTGGTCTAATAACCCATCAAGTAGAAGTTACGATATTTACAATATAAATGACGACACTTCCGTATAGAGGAATAATAACATCTCTATAGGAATCGAATATGCATATATGTGAAATACATTCCAAAGTTACAATCATATCAACATGTGTTAGGGGTTTAGAGAGAGAGAGATAGAAAGAGGGAGGTTCTGGGTTAGGCATTTAGAGAGAAAGATAAATATTTAGAGAGAGAGATTGGAGGTTAGGGGCTTAGAGAGAGAGAGAGAGAGAGAGATTGTTTGTTGGGGTTTTAGAGAGAGATTGTTTGTTAGGGTTTTATAGAGAGACTGGTACTTAAGGTTTTATAGAGAAAGTGAGAGGGTGTTAACACGCGTTTGGATATAAAGAGAGATCATGATGGGTGTATGGATGGTTGGTAGTGGCGAGAGATAGACATATACAGGGGGGAGGGGTAGGAGTGTGAGGAGTTGGGGTTTGGAGAGAGAGAGAGAGAGAGAGATAGAGATTGGGGGTTAGGTTTTTACAGAGAGAGAGAGGGAGTGGGAATTAGGTGTTAGGGTTTTAGAGAGAGGGGGGGAGGGGAGAGAGAGAGAGAGAGTGGGGATCAGATATTTAGAGAAAGACAGAGAGTTTACTTGTTATAGGTTAGGGTTTAGGAATTTAGGAGCACAGAGAGAGAGAGAGGGAGAGAGATTAGGGGTTAAGGGTTTAGAGAGAGATTGAGAGAGAGAGGAAGAGGGAGAGAGAAAAATATTGTAGCCTAGGGGTTTAGAGAGAGATAGGAGTTGACAGGTTTAGAGAGATAAAAATTGGGTGGTGGGTGTTTAGAGAGAGAGAGAGAGATGGGTAGTTAGTGGTTTAGATAGATCGATAGAGAGATATTAGGGGTTAGGGGATTAGAGAGAGAGAGAGAGATTGGGGGTTATGGGTTTAGAGAGAGAGAGATATTAAGGAGAATCCATTTAGATAGATATACATATATATAGAGAGAGAGAGGGGGTTAGGGGTTTAGAGAGAGAGAGAAAGAGAGGGGTTTAGCTGTTTAGAGTGAGAGAGATAGAATGAGAGAGACTAGTTGTTAGAGGTTTGAAAGAGGGAGAGAGATTTTGGATGTGAGGGGGTTAACGAGAGATTGGTGGTTATAGGTTTAGAGAGAGTGAGGGATTAGGAGTTAGGTGTTTACAGAGAGAGAAATTTAGAGTAGTGTTTTACAGAGAGATATATAGAAAGAGAGAGATTGATGGTTAGGGGTTATATATGTAGAGAGAGAGAGAGAAAGAGAGAGAGAGAGAGAGGGAGAGTTACAGGTTTAGAGAGAGATTGGAGGTGGCAGGATATATATATATATATATATATATTTGGGGTAAGCAGTTTATATAGAAAGTGATTGGGGGTTAGTTATTTGGAGGGAGAGAGAGAGAGATTTGGGGTTAGCGGTTTAGTGAGAGAGGGAGAGAGAATGGGGTTTAGGAGTTTAAAGAGGGAGAGAGAGACTGAGAGAGAGAGAGAGAGGAGGCTAGTGGTTCAGAGAGAGAAAAATAGATATTAGGGTTCAGGGGTTAAGAGACAGAGAGATAGAGATAGAGATAGAGAGAGAGAGAGATATTGGAGGTTAGGGGTTTAGAGAGGGAGAGGGATAGATTAGTTTTTTAGAGAGAGTGATTGGGGGTTAGGGGTTTAGAGAGAGAGAGAGAGAATGAGGGTTAGGGGTGTAGAGAGAGAGAGGGAGAGAAACTAATCTTATGGATTTAAAGAGAGGGATATAAAAAGAGAAATATTTGGGCTTAGGGGTTTGGAGAGAGATAGATTGGGGGTTAGGGGTTTATAGAAAGATAGAGAGATTAGTGTTAAGGGCTTAGAAAGAGAGAGACATTGTGGGTTAGGGTTTTAGAGATAGATAGAGTGATTGGTTGCTTGGGGTTTAGAGAGAGAGAGAAAGAGAGAGAGAGAGAGATTAGCGGTTATAGGTTTAGAGAGAGAGAGAGATTCAAGGTTAGGGGTTTAGAGCGAGATAGAGAGAGTTTCATGGTTAGAGGTTTAGAGAGAGAGATAGGGGGTTAGGATTTTAGAGAGAGATGGAGAGATTGGTGGTTAAAGGTTTAGAGATAGAGAGAGAGGGATATTGTGGATGATGGGTTTAGGGGTTACAGGTTTAGAGAGAGAGAGAGAGAGAGTTGTGTTATGGGTTTAAAGAGAGAGAGAGAGAGGGAGAGAGACAGAGGCAAAGAGAGAGAGATGTTTGGGGCTAGACATTTAGAGAGAAAGTTTGGGGGTTAAAGATTTAGAGATAGCGAGAGAGGCAGAGAGATTGACCATTAGGAGTTTAGAGAGAGAGAGGGAGAAATTTGGGGTTAGGGTTTTAGTGAGAGAGGGAGAGATATTGGGGATTAACATTATAGAGAGGGATAGAGAATGGAGGTTATGGTTTGAGAGAGAGAGAGAGGGAGAGAGAGAGAGTGGTTGGACGTTAGGGGCTTAGAGAGAGACAAGTAGAGAGATATTTGGGGTTAGGTGTTTAGAGAAAGATTGAGGATTAGGGGTTTAGAGAGAGAAAGAGAGAGAATTGGGGTTAGGAGTTAGAGATAAAGAGAGAGAGATTGGAGGTTAGTTGTTTAAGGAGAGGGAGATAGAAAGAGAGATATTTCGGGTTAGAGGTCTAGGTAGAGAGAGATTGGGGGTTAGGGGTTTAGACAGAGATAGAGAGAGATATTGACGATTAGGGTTTTAGATATAGAGCTATTAGGGGTTAGGGGTTTAGAGAGAGAGAGAGAGAGAGATATTTGGGGTTGGGGTTTTAGAGAGAGAGAGACAAAGGGAGTGGGAATTAGGTGTTAGGATTTTAGAGAGAGGTGGAGGGGAGAGAGGGAGAGAGATTAGGTGCTGGAGGTTAGGGTTTCATAATTTAGGAGGAGAGAGAGGCGGGGGAGAGACTAGGGGTTAAGGGTTTAGAGAGGGATTGAGAGAGAGAGGGAGAGGGAGAGAGAAAAATATTGCAGCATAGGGGTGTAGGGAGAGATTTTGGGTCTTAGGGGTTTAGAGAGAGAGAGATAGGAATTCACGAGTTTAGAGAGATAAAAATTGGAGGGTGGGGGTTTAGAGAGAGAGAGAGAAAGACAGATATTGGTGGTTAGTGGTTTAGATAGATTGATAGAGAGATATTAGGGGTTAGGGGATTAGAGAGAGAGAGAGAGATATTGGAGGTTGTTAACACCCAAAAAGTGCTCACTACCTCATCTACCCCATTGCATGACTCATTTGTCTATATTTCCTACCATATTTGCCTCCAAAACCTTAAAATATCATTAAAAAGCCTCCAAAAGGCAAAAAAAACCATTAAAAAAGCCTCCAAAAGGTCAGAAAACCGCTTTCCCCCCCAAAATAATCCAAAATTCCTCCAAAATAGCAAAAACCCACTAAAAAGGGAATAAAAAATACAAAAAAGAGGAAAAAGAGGGAAAAAAGGAAGCAAAAACCCTATACAGCTGACCTAAACCATATGGTGCCCAAAACCATGGGCCAGCACTCCACCACTAAAAAACCTATAAATAGGTGATGGAGGCCCCTCATTTCATATCCACAGTCAACCACAACCTTACTCTACCAAAATCACTCCTGAAACCCTAGCTCACCCTTGAGCTACTTTCATATTTGAGTGCCCCTTTGGCCCATTTCCAAAACCCTTTAGAGAAAGAGAAAGGAACAACACTGGAGCTTGGAGCAACCCTCTTGGACTGTTGTAAAGACTTCATCAACCTTCACATTGGAGGTATAATCTTTAATACAAATAACCATTTTTATTATCTTTCTGTTATTTTATGCACACACTTAGAGTAGTTACTGTTTTACTTACTGTCTTTTATTTACTGTATTTTCTGAACTGCTACTAAGGAGGCCCTTCTCCTTAGTAGGTGCTCATTTGGACAATCTAGGTTGAAAACCCTAGGTACAATTTTGGTGACTCCCCTTATGTTCCTTTGAACTTCTGGTTATAGTTTTAAATGTTTTTAATTTTTTGCAATATTTTTTTGTTTTTTCGTTTCGACTGTCCCTTTCGGCTGCCGTAAACCGCGTCTTTTGCCCCCTGCAGTTGCGTTCTGACCGCGTCTTTCAGACTTTTACTTGCGATTCGATCGCAACTCTTAGACTATTTCCGGGGATCTACCGGCAATTTTCATTCTGTTACCTGTGATCTGACCAGGGCTATCAGCCTGTTTCGTGCGGTTCGACCGCTGTTGTTAACCCATTTTCCCGCGGGCCATTTGCGGCTTGCAGCCCTTTTTTCGCTACCCACCTACACATTTCGGCCTTTTTCCTGCACCCCGTCTGCAACTTTCAGCCCTTTTTCTGCTACCTGCCTACACATTTCGACCTTTTTCCCACGTCCCTCCTGCAGTTTCCATCCATTTTCCTGCTATATGCCTGTGTCTTTCGGCCTTTTCCCCACATCCCGCCTACGGATTTATGCCATTTACCTGCTATCCACCTGCGACTTTCGGCCCTTTTCTTGCAGTTCGCCTACATCTTTCATCCAAGTTCCCGCAACATGCCCAGAACTGTAGACCTGTTTCCTGTAGTCCGGCCGCTCAGATTTGCCACAGACCCGCGGTCTGTTTTCTGCACTTTTTTCTGTTTTGAACCCAGCACTTTGCTGCAATATTTTCTGCACCTACACAGCCATCTGTCCCATCTGCAGCCTTACTTCCCTACAACCTATTTTTTCCAGTATTCTTTCTGTTCCATTTATAGTATTTTTTTAAATTTCAGCATTTTAATTGAAAAAAGAAAATTTTGCATTTCAAAATTTAATTTCTGCATTGATATTTTTAGTTAGAAAGTTGCCCACCCTGTGGCACTTTTACTTGGGTTCATCATCTCACATGCACACACTCTGTCACCTAGTTCAAGTGAGCCCTAAAATACTGCTTAACACAACCAACATTCTAACCCCACTTGGGGAATACAAAAGAATTTTTGTAGTTAGGTAGGATCGGGGGGAATAGGCATCCAAATAACACCCTTCAGTTACTTACACTTGAGACATAGTTGTTGTCCATTAGAGAACCAAAATCCCCTAGTATTTTTTGACATGGTTTAAAACCAATTTATTGGGAAGGCCTCTTCCCTAGGAGGGTTGAAGTCACCAGACTGGTTCCGGAAGCCTGAGTGGAATACTGCAATCCATTTAGTAATTGAAGGATACCTTTCATAGTTCTCGGTGTATCACCAGTATGGGGATACAATGCCGATAGAACCAAACGACAGATTCACCAAACCGAATGTGTCATGAACAGGGTATCTTAGTTGCTTTTATTCTAGGATTGACTACCCGGTGTCCCTCCCGGTAGGGGGATATCTTTAGCCACTTAGCTCTACTATCCTTATTGTCTGACTTGGATTTCATCACCTTGCAAAGGATATGTCTAGTTGAGTCAGAATACTATTTAGCTAGGTGTTTGCATGTTCCCTTACCTCCTTTTGGTCTAGTGAGTCCACTATTTTTATTTTCTAGGAAACTTGCTGCTTGTTGGTATTCTGACCATTTATGTTGATACTCCACTTATTGTAGCACAGCTGTTACAGTAAGTGTTTTGAGTTGGTTGTTAGCCTGAGTGCCATATTTTTTGCGCTCTCCTTCTGCACACTCGGTTGCATTAGGGTTTTTGAGTTGTTTTTCACTCAACACAACCCCCAGATATTTGACACCATCTGTCACCATTGAGTCCCCGAGACATTCTCGACACCTCCAGGGCGAGCCCCCACAGCACGGTTCACTTGACATCACCCGTCATAGACGTAGATCTTCATCACTTGATACCACTCATCATAGATCTCGATATTTGTCACTTGACTCCACTTGTCAATGGCATAGAACTCCGTCACCCGATCTAGACACCCCTTATTTTACCTCTGATTCTGAGGCAGAGTCCGAGAATCCCACATACACTGCACCAACCAGCCCCATGGCTGGCATGACATCCAACCCTTTCTTTGTAGGGACCATTGGTGGAGCATCCACCACCACACTGGCTACCACACCTGCTTTGGGTATTCCCTCGATGGGGCCTACATCTACCATTCCGATCACTGTACCCATTCTAGTAGCTAGCATACCCATCCCAACTCCATTAGTGACTCACACTACCCTTGGCGGTGCAGGACCATCCCATACCACTTTCGTTCCTCCACTTGGGGGAAACATCCCAAACCCAGCCCCTCCACTTAGGGGCATTGGCCCCAACATGGTCACAACCACTAGTATGTCACATCCTTCTACTAGTTTTCCATTCATAGCTAGTCTCAACCTTTCTGACCTAGCTAGACTGACTAACGATCCCATCAGAAACGACCCTGCGTGGCCTCACATGCCCACCAAGCTCCCCTCCGACATCCCTAAGTTTGAGGGAAAGGCAGGTGAAGACCCCCAGAACCATATTATGTCCTTCCATCTATGGTGTTCCTCCAACTCCATAGTGGACAACTCTGTCAGCCTCCGTCTGTTACAGCGCACCCTCATTGGCTTTGCAGTTAAGTGGTACATCGAGCAGCCCCATGGGACCCATGCCACCTTTACTTCCCTTGCCTCGACTATCCTGCAGTTCTTTCAGTTACCTATCCACTATGACATAGGAGTTGAGATCCTACTGTCTTGCAGACAGAACATGGCTACCCACATCACTGACCACATTCATGAGTGGCGTCGATGCCACAGCCTCTACAAAATCAAGTTAGATGACTGTATCTTCTTAGATTGGTTTCTAAAATCCCTCCTTCCTATCATTGCCAAGGATGTGGCATCCAAACGACCCCAGTCCGAAGAAGAGGCCATCCTCAAAGCCCAGCAATTCGACCTTATTTACACCCAGTTGGGATATCTGTATTCCATCATACCTGATGCCCCTCGCGGTGATTCCTCCCGACACGATGCGCTGAGGGCATCCCATGCCGCAGATGGCATCATTGACTGTATAGCCTCACATAACCAACCCTTTTCCATAACACGTCCTAGCCATGGCCCCAACCTTTCACGGGCTCCATCTCAGTCCAGAGCAACCAATTTGTATGCTCCCATGGCACATCACCATCATTCCCACAGACCCTCGTGTCCACCTCAGTGCTTTGGCCATGCCACCCCCGCCTACGCCCCACCAGTCGCACCTCATCCACATTACCACCCACAGGCTGCCCTAGCTCCTATGTTGTCTCAAGCCCAACCTGCTTATTACCCGCCACAGGTAGCCCCTGTGGCAAGCCCACAACCCATTTCGCAGACATATCAGCAATCCCCACAAGGTTCAACACCTGCATCGCCTCCACCTACTTATTATCCACCACAGCATACTCCCGCACCTGCACAACCCCAGAACCCACCTGCTGCCCAAGGGCAAGTGTACGCCCAACAGAATCCGCAGCAGAACCAAAATAACTAGCGCCAACAGGGCCAACAAAACTGTGGAAAAGGCCATAACCATGGGAACAACCCCCCTCCAGACCAACACGGTCAACCTCCCAATCCCCCAAACAACAATAACGTGACCCCTGTCAGCCAGAACCCTGATCAGCCGCCCAAACAAGCCACAAATCCTAATTTGCAAACAAACCATCCTTGTTCTATTTGCGAGGTCTATGGCCACTACACACATGCTTGCCCACATTTGGAGTGAGCTTGGTAACTCTGGACCGATGATGCCTACCGCCAAGGGAACGTGACTCCTCAGGCATTGCCCAACCCCCCACCACCTTAGCATCAACCCTTGGTGTTACAAAACCCCTTACCAACCCAAGGCATAGTGAACACTCAGTCATTGGCTCCCCCTCAAGGAAACGCGCCACCACAACAACAAATCACTTATGCCACTCCTGATCAACCCATGATAGACTCAGGTACCCACCACTTGTTAATGATGTCATCCACCGATGTCAACCTTCAAACCCATCGAAACCAATATGGCTCCACCCCTGAAGCCCCTCCCGCCAACAAAAACACTAATGCTCATCCCACTGATCAGACGTTACGTATACCTCCGGCTCCACTAGATGGTGCCTCGAAAGCACCTCACTTCCCACTTCGTCACATCAACAATAATCCCAATGCTCGTGCTGCATCTAATTACAACATTGTATATGACTTAGCCCAGTCTCGCGAAGCCATGTCTGCGTTAGAGGTCTTAAAAAACTATCCTTCACAGCACAAGACTTTGCTCTCAGACATTGGTGCTATTGACCCAAATGATTCATGACTGATGGCCTTCGATTTGGACCAATTCGAACCATGCCTGCCTTCCACTTTAGCATTCCAAATTTCTGTATCCGTTCGGAATCTTGTCATCCATTGGTGCATTATCGATGAAGGTGCCTCTACATGCGTTATGTCCACATTCATTTGGCAGAAGTTGGGATCCCCTACTCTCTAGCAGTCCACCACTGCGTTACGAGCCTACGATGACCGTTTGGCTCAACCCCAAGGCCTCTTAGCTAATGTCCCCGTCCAGTTGGCTGGCAAAACCGTGCTCATTGACATAGAGGTCATCAATGCCCAACTTGATTATAAACTCTTACTTGGCCGCAGCTACATGTATGCCATGCGGGCAGCTACCTCATCCATTTTTCATACCATGATGTTCCCCCATGATGGACGCATGGTCAAGATCGATCAACTCACTTATTACGATCCCAATGCCCCCACTACACCCAAAAATGTTCTCCCCATGGTTGAACAACCTGTTTGTGGTGCATCTACCTCATTGGTTTCCTCCATGGGACCCAGAATTTTCTCAGACACATCGATGACCTCAACATTCCAATCCATTCCACCCCCATCACTAGCGACCGAAATATCTGACCTATGTACCCTTTCCCACAATACACAAACACCCAACAATCAACTGCCTTGTTACCCAAACCACCATTGGTACCTAGTCACATTGGTGTTACACCCATCCACACAATCCCCTTCCTATTCCCTCCCTCGGGAGTAGTAAGTGCCCCAATTATGGCTACTCTCAGCCTCCCCGGGTTAACCTTAGTGTTGAGACCTTATCTTAGAGGACCTAAATCCTAGAAAGTTTTGCTAAAATGTCCAAAAGGAGAAGAAATTACCACAAAAAAAGGTTTAAAATACATAAAATACAAAAAACATAGAGGAAAAACCCATATTTGTATAGTCCGATGACAAATATTAAAAGGGTTAAACTCCAGCGAAGATCCGACGGCGGAGATGTTACACGCAAGAATCAACGGTCATCACGAGATCCCGCATCACCAAAAGGAATGATCGCAATGTATTGTAAGTGGTCGCGGACGAAATACCACGGGAGCACGTGGCACGTTATTGTTCATCCGCATGAACGCGACGGTGGTAATATAAACCACCTTTCGCCCATGCGGAACCGCCATCCCTGAAGGTAAAGCGCCCAATAGCACGTGCTATGTGTTATTAAGAGTTGTACATGGTGGGGTATATAAACACCACAATTATTTCTTGCTCAACCAATGTGGGATATATCCCGTAGAGAAAATCAAATGGGATAAGTATAACACGTTTTTTAGAAAATGCATGTTTTAGTCACCATTTTCTAGAAGCTGTTTCTGCCAAATCGAGAGGAATTTTAGGAAACATAGAGAGGTTTTTCTTCATCACGGGCCAATATTCAAAAACCTCTCTCAGTTTTTACACAGGTGTTATGGTTTAAGAGAATCAAAATCATCTTCACGGGAAAATTTTCCAGAATTTCAGTTTACTGTTTTAGTTATCAACTTCAAAGAGCTGGTTCTTCCAAATGAAGATGAATTTTCAGAAACTGAAAGAGGTTTTTCTTAAGAACACGCCCAGTTACAAAAACCTCTCTCGAAATGTACACATCTATCTCCATTTGAGATATACAGCCAGGTCTTTGAAGCCTATTTTTCAGCAAATTTACTTCCTGAAATTAAAAAAATAAGTTGTAACTGTTTCTATTTTTAGAGTTTCAGTTAGGTTTTGAATTCACGATTAGGTATAGGCCGTTTTGCTATATATTGATATGTAAAAAACATGTAAGGGGGTTCGGATTTTCAGTAAGAAGAGACCCATTTCGGGTGTTTTGAAGGGTTTTCAGAAATTAATAAAGATCTCAGAACTGAGCAGATTTTTCATCAAAGATTCATGTGTTGTTTAAAAATTGCAGTCTGTACCTTTTCCCTTTCTCTAATAGTGCAAGTTTACTTTCTTCGTTATGCCTTTCATTATGTCATTTTCTTCTATGCTTAGATGAACGTTCATATAGATTGAGATTCATGTTCTGTGCCTCGATTTATTCGCGTCTGAGTATCCATTTATTTCTCTAAAATTAACAGTGGATTCATCTGAAAATCAATGCCCGTTGTTAATGGAATGTCTTTATTTCTTTCCCTATCACCTGCAAAAATCTTATTGACTGTAACAAGACAGCTATCTTGCCTTTGTATGAAAATATTTGTTTAACTGCTGGTCCATATTTTTCTGTTTCTCGACTCCATTGCCCAATAATATCTTATTTCCTGTTTATCTAACCACTTCATTAAAAATCCTTCAGTTTTTATTTCTTTTACAAATTGGCCCTTGAGTTTCATTGTCGAACTGCTGTCGTGGTGACATTGGATGGCAGATTTGCTGAGAGAGCCCTCTCTAGCTGAAAGAGGCCAACTTTCAGTCTAAAGATTGGTTTGAAATAGGTTACCTCGGGGTTTCTTTGATACAGCCCAAAGAAAATTTGAGTGCTAACATTTTGGCGCCGTTGCCGGGGACCGAAGGTTTTATTTTCCCTTGGTATGAACGACAAAGTTGTAGATTTGATTGTTGATGGTGAACAACGGTCAGATATCAAACAGGCTGTGCATCTTTCACCTGGCGACTCCATCTTCAAAGAATCCAGTTTTCAGAAATTTCATGGTGACTCCACATTAAAGAAATCTAGTTTTGCATTGGTTCACAGGCTAAGTCTCCTCAGTTTTCAAATCATAATTTACAGTTCCAGCATTTCAAGATGGCCTCATTATTAAGAAGGTATGCTCCTATGAGCAGGTCTCATATTCCTGGTTTTCCGAATCAAATTCCTAAAATTGATTGGCAGTCTTATTTGCCTAAATTCAGACATGAAAATAATGATAATGCTGCTCTACATTTAATGAGATTTCACATACATGTGCAGAAGCTGAAGATTAGGTTTCATGAGGATTGTCTTATGAAGATGTTCATGGCTTCTTTAGAAGGAAAAGCAAGGGATTGTTATGAAAGTTTAAGACCTGGTAGCTTGTTTTCTTTAAAAGATTTTCACATAGCATTTTATGAGCATTATGCAGTAGATTTTCCAGCTTTGTCTTTAGTCGAAGATTGCTGTGATCAATTTGAAGGTTTCATACAGTACCTCGGAAGTATTGATGAAGATTTGGAAGGTATGAATGATGAAGACTTATCAGAAATATTTTATCATTTTTCTTCGCAAGTCCATGGCCATGATGACCGAGAGGAGTTTGCTATAGATGAGATCAATAAAGAATTGATAGTAGTTTCCCGTGATTCCTCTTTGAAAACAAAGGTTGAATCATCAGCTCCTTCGTATACAAATGAAGAATGCATTCAGCATCAATCTGCAGAAGAAGAAGAAAACAATAGTTTTTTGATTCAGGAAATGCACAGACCACCTCCTCTTTTAACAGAAGAAGAAATAGATCAGCTCCTGCAGAGTCATGTTACAACCCCTGCTTACACAGATTTACGGTCTTCACATAGTTCGGGATATGTAAGTGAAACTTCTTCCATTTTTGGGCAAGTGAATCTGAAATTAAATGGTGACAGTAATGAGGATCTTTTGAAGGAATCCATTAGTGACGATGATTCTCCACAAGAAAATCAGGTTTTAGACACCCTGTTCTTTCATCAACAAGATAGAGCTGTCATATTTAATGATCTTGCAGAGTGTTCACTATTTGAAGATGCTTTAGAGTATGAGGTTAATCATTCATTTCTGGAAAAGAAAGTTAAGGAAGAAAGAACATTTCAGCTCTCCTGTCAAATTGCAGAAAATCCAAAGGTACTTCAAATTCAAATAAAATCTATATTCTTTGATCCTACAGCTGAGTATATGGAGAAATTTCTCAGTTTCGATTTGCAGCTAGGTTTTTATTTTGAGAATAAAGATTATCAATGGTTGCCTATACTGTCATATTTTCTGTTATTGGCTTATTTTGAACATGGCAAAGGAGTTAGATTGTTTGGAAACCTAATGGATTGGCTTCACTGGTGTTTCCAAATTACTTGATTGATGGAAAGTCTTTGATATTCTAAAAGTAGGGTAGGTAGGAGAAATAAGTTTGCCAGGAAAGCAGTCTTCAGTATGTACAGTATGGTCTTCAGTTCAGTTTCAGCATGTGAGTTTTCAGTTTTCTATAGTTAAAAGATTTTCGGTTACAGTTTTGGATGGAGGACTAGTTACAGGTTACAGGTTGCAGTTTTCAGGATTGGGAGCCACCCAATGGTCAGGCACATGGTCTACGGTGTTCTTTGCTACCTCATAGGGAGGATAGCATCCCCAGTTGGAGCCAGTTGTTGACACCTTATCTTAGAGGACCTAAATCCTAGAAAGTTTTGCTAAAATGTCCAAAAGGAGAAGAAATTACCACAAAAAAAGGTTTAAAATACATAAAATACAAAAAACATAGAGGAAAAACCCATATTTGTATAGTCCGATGACAAATATTAAAAGGGTTAAACTCCAGCGAAGATCCGACGGCGGAGATGTTACACGCAAGAATCAACGGTCATCATGAGATCCCGCGTCACCAAAAGGAATGATCGCAATGTATTGTAAGTGGTCGCGGACGAAATACCACGGGAGCACGTGGCATGTTATTGTTCATCCGCATGAACGCGACGGTGGTATTATAAACCACCTTCCGCCCACGTGGAACTGCCATCCTCGAAGGTAAAGCGCCCAATAGCACGTGCTATGTGTTATTAAGAGTTGTGCGTGGTGGGGTGTATAAACACCACAATTATTTCTTGCTCAACCAATGTGGGATATATCCCGTAGAGAAAATCAAATGGGATAAGTATAACACGTTTTTTAGAAAATGCCTATTTTAGTCACCATTTTCTAGAAGCTGTTTCCGCCAAACCGAGAGGAATTTGAGGAAACGGAGAGAGTATTTTCTTCAACACGGGCCACTATTCAAAAACCTCTCTCAGTTTTTACACAGGTGTTATGGTTTAAGAGAATCGAAGTCATCTTCACGGGGCAATTTTCCAGAATTTCAGTTTACTGTTTTAGTCATCAACTTCAAAGAGCTGGTTCTTCCAAATGAAGATGAATTTTCAGAAACTGAAAGAGGTTTTTCTTCAGAGCACGCCCTGTTACAAAAACCTCTCTCAAAATGTACACAGCTATCTCCATTTGAGATATACATCCAGGTCTTTGAAGCCTATTTTTCAGCAAATTTACTTCCTGAAATTAAAAAAATAAGTTGTAACTGTTTCTATTTTTAGAGTTTCAGTTAGGTTTTGAATTCACGATTAGGTATAGGCCGTCTTGCTATATATTGATATGTAAAAAACATGTAAGGGGGTTCGGATTTTCAGTAAGAAGAGACCCATTTCGGGTGTTTTGAAGGGTTTTCAGAAATTAATAAAGATCTCAGAACTGAGCAGATTTTTCATCAAAGATTCATGTGTTGTTTAAAAATTGCAGTCTGTACCTTTTCCCTTTCTCTAATCATGCAAGTTTACTTTCTTCGTTATGCCTTTCATTATGTCATTTTCTTCTATGCTTAGATGAAAATTCATATAGATTGAGATTCATGTTCTGTGCCTCGATTTATTCACGTCTAAGTATCCATTTATTTCTCTAAAATTAACAGTGGATTCATCTGAAAATCGATGCCCGTTGTTAATGGAATGTCTTTATTTCTTTCCCTATCACCTGCAAAAATCTTATTGACTGTAACAAGACAGCTATCTTGCCTTTGTATGAAAATATTTGTTTAACTGCTGGTCCATATTTTTCTGTTTCTCGACTCCATTGCCCAATAATATCTTATTTCCTGTTTATCTAACCACTTCATTAAAAATCCTTCAGTTTTTATTTCTTTTACAAATTGGCCCTTGAGTTTCATTGTCGAACTGCTGTCGTGGTGACATTGGATGGCAGATTTGCTGAGAGAGCCCTCTCTGGCTGAAAGAGGCCAACTTTCAGTCTAAAGATTGGTTTGAAATAGGTTACCTCGGGGTTTCTTTGATACAGCCCAAGGAAAATCTGAGTGCTAACACTTAGGATTACCCATGTGGTATATTTCACCTCCTGTTCCCCCGCCGACACCAAATGTCGTCCTACAACCAGTGCAACCCATTGCCACTACTAGTCAACCACCTCCCAGTGTCACTACCCCTTCGTCATCTACGAATACCCCCCCCTCTTATCAAGCACATTAGGGCCAGAGGCCCACAACCATACACTGTTGTACCCCCACCCAAAACAGTTAAAAACCCCCTCGTGTTTTGTGCTCCTCCCAAATGCTCACTGTGTGATGAGTTAGGCCATCTGACTCACTAATGTCCACAATTACCTGCATTACAGGAACACATGCAAATGCTTGACGGGGACCCCAACATCCCGGTTGTCCAACTCGATCCAGCCCCTAAGCCTCATGATAAATCATTGTGTATCAACCACCCTTGTGCAATATGTGGTATTTACGGCCATTACTCACATCATTGTCCTAATCTCCCAGATTACAGAGCAACTCTCTATGAGATGAATAATTTGGACCTTGAGATGGAAACTCCCATAATTGAGGAGATCCATCCCCCAGTATCACCCTCATCCGGAGAGATTAACACCATCTATATGATCTCTTCAACTACCACTTCCTTGTCAACCGATTTGATAACTCAAAGTTTCCGCAATGATGAGGAGATTCTAGAGGCTCTCCCTACCCCGGATTATCCCTGGGAAGCCATGCACCATCGTTCCTATTTCCTCCCAAAAGAGTCCTCCTCCACCACAACCACCCAATTTGCGGTTGAGTCCAAAGATTTCCTTCCCACCAAAGTCGACTTGTTTAAGGATACCATTCCCGCTCACGATGCCTTTAAGGAAGGTAACATGGAAAACATCTCACCCGTCATCCAAATCGATGTCTCTACCCTAGGAGGTGTCCCTGAACTCATCACTTTAGGAGCCTCCTGTACTGAATATGAGATTGGAGAGTACAAAAAAAATTTCCAAGAGTTCCATGATGTCTTCACCTGGTCCTATATCGAAATGCCTGGTCTTGACCCCGCTATTATAGAACACCACATTGACACATGGCCAGATGTACCCCCCATTCGCCAGAAAGAGCGCCCCATTCATCCCTCAAAGCTCCCCATCGTTAAAGTAGAGATTGAGAAACTTCGCAAAGCAGGATTCATTTATCCTATTGCATATACCACTTGGGTTTCTAACCCTGTCCCTGTTAACAAGAAACAAGGCACCATCAGAGTATGTACTAACTTCTGCGATTTAAACCGAGCCTATCCCAAAGACAACTTCCCCACGCCATTTATTGACCAACTCATCGATGCGTGTGCGGGGCATGAAGTCCTTTCTTTCATGGACGGTTTTTCTGGATACAACCAGATTTAGATCCGCAAGGAGGATCAATACAAGACTGCCTTTACCACCCCCTGGGGCACCTTTTCCTATTGCATCATACCTTTCGGCCTCAAAAATGCTACTGCCACCTTCTAGTGGGCCATGACCTATTGTTTTCACGACTTGGTCAGTATCCTGCTAATCTATCTTGACGATCTTATAGCTCGTTCCTGAAAATGATCAGACCACCTTAACGACCTCCGGCAAGTCTTTCTGTGTTGTCGCAAATATCAAATCCACTTGAACCCACACAAGTATGTCTTTTGCGTTCCGGCAGGCCATTTTTTGGGTTTCATTGTTTCCCAGAAAGGAATCGTTGTTGATCCCCTAAAAGTCCAAGCCATCATAGACCTTCCCACTCTTCGCACGCTCCGACAGCTCCAGAGTCTGCAGGGGAGATCTAATTTCCTACGTCGCTTTGTTCCTGATTATGCCACTACCGTTCATGGTTTATTACGCTTGCTTCGTGCCCACATACCCTTTGTTTGGGATGACCAGGCACAAGCTGATTTCGAAGCCCTTAAGACAACTCTCACACAAACCCCTTTGATCTCCCCTCCGGATTTCTCTCAAGACTTCATCCTTTACATGTTGGCATCCGATTATGCCATGTCCGGAGTCCTTGTTCAAGAAGACGCTGCTCTCCAGGAGCATGTCATTTATTACATCAGCCAGACCTTGTCTAGACCACCCCTACGTTACCCATATGAGGAAAGAGTATCCCTTGCTGTGGTCTTTTCCGTCCAAAAATTGCGACATTACATTTTACTCAGTCAAACCACAGTTGTCGCCGACTCCAACCCCATGGTCTATCTCTTGAACCGACACCTCCTACAAGGTCACGTTGCTAAATGGGTCATTATACTCCAAGAATATGACCTCACTTTCACAACCCCTAAGAGCACTAAAGCCCTCGTGCTTTCCCAGCTCATCGCCAATCTCCCATCCCTTTTCCCATCCCCAAAAATCTACGATGAGTTACTCGACAATCACTTGTTCATCATCTCGTCTAATGACCCATTGTACGATGATAATTTGTTATACCTTTGTACACAGAAGTTTCAACCCAACATAAATTGTGATGGATGCCATCGTATCCGTGACTAGGCCTCTCAATATCTCCTCTTAGGCGATGTCCTTTACCGGTGAGGGGTCGACACGATTCTTCGTCGTTGTCTTACACATGAGGAAGCCGAATAAGTCCTCAATTACTGTCATAGCGGTGCCTACGGAAGACATTTCTCTGGAATGGCCACTACCTAAAAGGTCATCCACGCCAGATACTTCTGGCCCACACTCTTTACCGACTGCATCACAGCTGTCAAACATTGCCATAATTGCCAACTTTTTTCCCCTAAGGCTCGGACACCACCCGCTCCATTACACCCAGTCGTCACCATCGGCCCCTTTTGTAAATGGGCCATCGACTTCATGGAATGTAAACCCTCATCCGCCAACGGCCATAAGTACATCATTATCGCCGTCGACTACTTCACCAAATGAGATGAAGCCATGCCCACCTTCAATTGTAAAGCTGACACTGCTACCCGTTTCTTTTTTAACCATGTTATCACACAATTCAGGGTCCCCAAATAGTTGGTCTCAGACCATGGTTCACACTTCGAAGATTCCATTTGGCGCGAGTTATTCACCCTCTTGAAGTTCGAACATTAGTATTCCTCTACTTACTACCCCCAAGGGAACGACCAAGTAGAGGCCATTAACAAAATTTTAAAAACCATCCTCCAACACACTGTTGAATGGCATAAGTCCAATTGGCATCACATGCTTTTCCCTTCATTATGGGCTTACTGTACATCCACTAAGACCACCACCGTTTTTACCCCGTTTCATTTAGGTCACGGTGTAGAGTCTGTCCTCCCCATCGAGTGTCAGATACCTACTTTACACATCACCGTCGAGCTTCTCCCAGACACCTCCCCACTCGATCAACGTCTGCTATCACTAGAACAAGCTGATGAAGACCGTCATGCCACTCTCCAAACCATTGAAGCTGCCAAGAACCACTCCAAAGATGGTTACAACAAACATGTCCACCCTCAAAATTTCCGTGAAGGGGACCCCGTCCTCGCCTATGACCAAGCCCATGACAAGACTAGTAAAGGAAAGTTTGAATCCATGTGGCAAGGCCCTTACATCATGCAGACCTGCCTCGAAAATGGGGCATACACTTTAACTGACTTAGAAGGTCACCCTTTGCACAACCCCCATAATGGGTTCTATCTTAAATGCTTTTATCCTTAAAACAAACACGTGGCCCCATTGGTCTGTATTGTACAGTTTGCTCTCTTTTTGTTTTCCACCTTTTTTACCACAACCTTACATTCATCAGTTTTTTCATGATCATAGATGGACCATATTCCACCTCATTACATTGGCTTCGCTGATAGAGCAAGCTGCTGGTCTCCAAACCTGGCTTCTGCAGCCTGGGTCTTATATTCCCCTTCACATGAGTTGATTCACCTTGACGGAATATGTATAGGCGCTGCTACCAATAAGCAGGAAGAGTATGATGCTGTGACTGGTCTCCTGACTGCTACCCTTTAGATAGGCATATTTCACCTTCATGTGTTCCTTGAATCCCAGCTACTTGTCTCCCAGCTCAACAACTGCTACCGGGTGCATGATCCCTGCCTCTTTCGAAAATTCCTGAGCACAAAACAACTCAACCGACAATTTGAATCCATAACATTCACCCATGTCCCAAGAGCACAGAATAGTGTCACAGATCAAATGGCTAACAAAATCCTAGATTGGCATATCAATCACACCATGTAAAACCTCCATCATGCATCATCATCCCATATCATCTCATAAAAAATATATAAAAAAATCCAAGAAGATTGCAAGGGGCATCCACGTGCCTACCATCACATAAACATTTGCATCCATGTACAAATAACATAAACACATTACTATACAAGGGCATCCACGTACCTATCCTACATACATAATGTTGCATCCATGTGCAATACATACCATAAAATACACAAGGGGCATCCATGTGCCCATCATCCTACACTACTTGCATCCACGTGCAATACAAACATATAACAAACCATAAGCGCATCCACGTGCGTACACTAAATCATCATCACAAAAAGGTGCATCCATGTGCATATATATATATCAAAAAATAAATGTCAATGTGCTACACATGTCCTGAGTACCCCCGTACTCAGCTATACAAAAAATATCTATACATCAATAAGACTCATAGAATACATGCCATAGATACAAAATCACGGGGGAGTCCCCTGCACTCCCTACTGAGAGTCATACCCTCCATCACTGCCTGCATCAGCTGCCTCCAAGTCCTCACCCCACTCCTCCTCAGGCAGCTCCTCATCCCCTGCAAGCTCCTGTGCCCGACCACTATCCGCCAAAATGGCCACTCGGATCGCGATCGATCGGAACTTCTGTGGCACCCTCAGACAGTCCTGAATCACCTCCAGATCCATGTCCCGCCACCCATCATCAGTCACTCCAACCAACAAACGATCGAGAAGCATCTGTATGGACTCTAGAGTCTCCTCAGCATCCTGTCGATGCACCTACCCTTGGCCAGGAAGGGCTGCTATTGCCACATGCCCCCTGCGAGCTACATGTCCTGGTGGTGGTCTCGGGCCAACATCTGCAAATCATACATCAGTCAGTAACAGCATATCAACATCTAAAACCTATCATACACAAAACCTGACATAAAAAACAATCAAGCAAATCAATACATACCATCTAGTCCCCATGCCTGCCCTGGTGGCCGTGGTGCCTCCAGATCCCCGGTGCAGTCCATCTCTCTGTATGGATAATCATCCAGTGTCAGCGGCATCTGCAACCACTATAGGTAGAGCTCCTGAGTGAAGTACCTGCCAACCTCACCGCCACCTCGTCGATGCATCATCTCTCCCCACCGCACCATGCACGGCTCCATAGGCCCTGCTGCCCTGACTGGCACCCGTGGCCGCAGTGTAGGTACCCTCTCCATGAAGAAGGCACAAAGAAATGATCCATAACTGAATCCCTTGCTAGATTCCTTCACCGAGGTCAGCTGCAACTTAACACAAGTGAGGAACATCTGACCCTAGGCATAGTATACACAATCCAGCACCCGCTCCACCAGCTGCATCTGGTCCCCTGACACCTTCTTAGGTGACTGGGACCCCAAAACCTGAACCACGCACGCCGTGATCGCTTGTACTGATGGCTCCCGCAGGTCCACCATCCGGAGTGCACTCCTCTGCACCCTAGCCTCCGGACCACAGTACCGCTCCAACATATCCTCGATATCCACATCTACGAATACTCGTGGTTGCATATCAGCCACCCTGCCTAGACAGGGAAACCCCATCTAGAAATATACATCTGCGAGGGTGAGATCCACCCTCTCTCCCTGCAGCCTGAATGCATGTATGTCAGGCTCCCAAAAGCTCACTAACCAGTTCAGCAGCAGCGCTGCTGAACACATCATGGGAACCTGCGTGAACTTTAGCAGACCGCACAGCCCCAACGTCGACCGCACATGCCGATCCCTACGGATGACATCCACTATTTCATCCGGGACATCCCGCTCTTGCCACAGCACTAACGGCATCCTGTCAATCAAACAATGCACACTCATCAAACTCATGTCGAAGAAATAACCCTTCCCCCCCCTGAGGGAAAACCCTAAAGCTCGATCCCAATCGCGGCTTTAGGGACCCTTGCCACGGTCTCAAACCGTGGCTGTCAAGGTTACAGTCACGGTCCGGGACCGCACCTATAGGAGCTGAACTCGCGGTCCCGAACCGTCAGTCCAGCCTTGGGACTCACGGTCCAGGACCACGTGTTCCGAACCAAAACTTGCGGTCCCCGTCCATGTGATCAGCCTTGAAACCCACGATCCCCGACTGCAGTTCCACCCCACAAACCCGCGATCCACCCCACATGGACTGTACAAAAAAAATCCCTTCGGACCCACTACCCCCCCAAACCCAATGAAAAATGTAGGTATGAGTTTATCGAAATACCTGGAACTCCTGGATCTGAAAACGGCCAATTGGATCGTCCAGAAACACGAACTCAGCTTTGGTCCACTTTGATCACTAGTCAAAGTCAACAAGTCCAAATGACACTTGTCATGTTTGACCCACTTACTATTTATAGTCCATTGACTTTTTCTTGTTTTGGACATTCTGAACCCATACGGAGTCCACTTTTCAAACCGTTTCCACCACTGGAATCAACACGACAAGACCGTCATGATGGTTGAATCGTTTTCTTATTTTTTTCACATCATTTTTTGAGCATTTTTTAGACACCACTAGTTGCCTCGATTTACGTGCCACATCGACCGCCATCAGATTGTTCCACATTTTTACATGAGCCATTCACTCCTTTCATACTGCAATTATTTCATTATTTTTCCACCATTCATTATCCCGCAAGGAGGCCCACCGGTGTTCCCCCCTACCCTCATTCTTGATCATCATCAATGTTCCTTGATTGAGCACTTCCTCCTTGCTTGACCATTCCTTTTGTTCAGTATAATTTTATCCCTTTTTTGGGCCGGACAAGTCCTTTACGAAAAAGGCACTTAGGGAGTTTTTGTTAAGCTCTTTTCTGACTCCTAAAACAATGAAAAGATTGCCGAGCAATATTGCTTCCTTTCATGCTTGTTAAAGTACCTGAAAGGGCGTCTATCTGGTATAAGTTTACCCCTTTTCCGGACCTGGTAGACTAATTACGAAAAAACAATACTCTAGTCACACCGACTAGAAGAGTTCTTCATTGCATTCTTTTATGCTTCTTCGGCCCTTGGAGACTAACACACGAAAAAGCAACCCCCTAGAGTCTTCTTATTGCTTTCAAACTCTCTAAAATTGAAAGCAACCACGAGCATGAACTGTCTTGGGCTCGTACAAATCCACACAACAGTACCATTCCATTATTTCAGAGTCTTCTTATCTTTTTAAGACTCCTTAAAATTGAAAGCAATCACGAGCATGAACTGTCATGGGCTCGTATAAATCCACACGACAGTACCATTTTAAACACACTTCTTCTAGTTCCTTAATCCATGAAGAAGTTTCCCCCGTGCCTCTCGGTACTGTGATCGATCATCTCGGTAGCACCCCCAATAAGGTCGCCTTTGTTTAGAGTATTCTGCAGTCTCCTGCCATTTTACACCAACTTGAGTATCACTCACCCCAGTCACTATCCTTGATCCATTACAGCTATGATCCCTTTCCCACTAGTCAATTTCATATGCTGCCCGATCATCCCTGCCATCATACTCTGAACAAAGGAAGTTTGAGTCCACCCAATCTACTTTCCTAGTTATCCCCCATAGTATGATAGTCCTACCATCAGTACTCTCACATTTCGGTTCTCCACCTCGTGCTCCTATCAAGGAAACATCATTGCCTTGCTAGTTGCAGGTCTCCCTCT
Source organism: Larix kaempferi (assembly GCA_027924585.1). NCBI lineage: Eukaryota > Viridiplantae > Streptophyta > Pinopsida > Pinales > Pinaceae > Larix > Larix kaempferi. Next base: position 217,145 of record BSBM01002017.1, read on the forward strand.
GTCGACGATAGCCCCTCTATTCCAGAGGATAGACCCAGAGGTTCCTACGCCTTGGACTCATCACCATCTATGGTGAGTGCCTACAGACCATTTTGAGAGGAGTCATCATTACCTCTCTGAGTGGTTGTCTCTTAGATGCTTGACTTCAACACCTTAATCGGATCATTGAGAATCACGCAGGGTATATATCCCTTCAGTTATTGGTCGAAGACCCCGGATTTCCCCCGACTCTAGCACATTGCTGAGTCACTTCGGAATGCCAGTTATATGTTCCCGTGGATGTCTGGGTTGCATTGGCCTATGGTATTCGGAAGCCATCCAGTTATATGCTTCCTTGAGTACCCAGCTTAGTTCCAGTTTAGTGTACCATTGAGGGTATGACTCCCCGTCACTATGATCCAGTAGTTCATCAGTTCCTCTGATACCACACTCAGCAGCACTGTTGTCATTCTAGTGTATTAGTTCTTCAGCTCAAACATGGTCATCCCAGCAGTATGTCCCATATTTGTGTCCCCTCTGGACCCTTATGATGTACACAATGGTTCTCTATGTATCTTACAGGTCCCCCTTTTCGGCCCTCGTTGTTAAATTTTATATATCTTGATGTGAGCATGGGTATGCCCACCTCGTCCATATATTGGGATTCTTCCTCCTTTGAGGCCATGTATATTTCAGGTCTCCATTTATTGGACCCCCTTGTTATTGTTCTATATCTTGATATGAGCATGGGAATGCTCGCCTCGTCCATATGTTCAGATTATTCCTCATTCATTATTGAGGTCATGTACTTTCAGTTTTTGCAGCTTGTTCGGGACTATTTTTCTGGGCTCTAGTTCATTTCTTCTCCTCTCCACACCCTAGGAAAACCATAAAAGACTTATGATGTCTATCGGCCATACGATGAGCTCCTTCCCTCACACATCAGGGGGCAATCTGTTAACACCCAAAAAGTGCTCACTACCTCATCTACCCCATTGCATGACTCATTTGTCCATATTTCCTACCATATTTTCCTCCAAAAGCTTAAAATGTCATTAAAAAGCCTCCAAAAGGCCAAAAAACCCCTTTTCCTCCCAAAATAATCCAAAATTCCTCCAAAATAGCAAAAACCCTCTAAAAAGGGAATAAAAAATACAAAAAAGAGGAAAAAGAGGGAAAAAAGGAAGCAAAAACCCTATACAACTGACTTAAACCATGTGGTGCCCAAAACCATGGGCCAGCACTCCACCACTAAAAAACCTATAAATAGGTGATGGAAGCCCCTCATTTCATATCCACACTCAACCACACCCTTACTCTACCAAAATCACTCCTGAAACCCTAACTCACCCTTGAGCTACTTTCACATTTGAGTACCCCTTTGGCCCATTTCCAATACCCTTTGGAGAAAGAGAAAGGAACAACACTGGAGCTTGGAGCAACCCTCTTGGACTGCTGCAAAGGCTTCATCAACCTTCACATTGGAGGTATAATCTTTAATACAAAAAACAATTTTTATTATCTTTCTATTCTTTTATGCACATGCTTAGAGTAGTTACTATTTTATTTACTATCTTTTATTTACTGTATTATCTGAACTGCTACTAAGGAGTCCTTTCTCCTTAGTAGGTGCTCATTTGCACAAGCTAGGGTGAAAACTGTAGCTACAGAGGTTACGGGCTTAGAGATAGAGAGAGAGAGAGATTGAGAATCCATTTTGAGAGATATACATATATATAGAGAGAGAGGGGGGGTTAGAGTTTAGAGAGAGAGAAGGAAAAAGAGAGGAGTTTAGGCATTTAGAGTGAGAGAGAGAGAATGAGAGAGACTAGTTGTTAGAGGTTTGAGAGAGAGAGAGAGAGAGAGAGAGAGAGAGATTAGAGGTTAGGGGGTTAAGGAGAGATTGGTGGTTAGAGGTTTAGAGAGAGTGAGAGATTAGAAGTTAGGAGGTTAAATAGAGAGAGAAATTGAGAGTTAGAAATAGATGAAATTTGGATGAAAAATGGGCCTTTTAACCCTTAAGTACAATTTCTTGTCATCACATATTAGCCAATCAAAATGCTTTAAAATTCAAACAAGTTGCATGTAAAAAAATTGGAGGGAAAAAATAAAAACTACTTTTTTGGATCGTATTTTCAACTTATCTCCTTGTAAGTTTACTCAAAGTTCAAGCAGGAGAACTCGTTGGATGCATAATTAAATTATGCATCCAACGAGTACCCATGTTTCATACTTTTAACAACATCAACACCATGAAAAATAAAAAATACATTAAAAAACGTGTTCTCTCACTAAAAACACGTTTTTTAATGTATTTTCATTTTTTCATAGTGTGGGTGTTGTTAAAAGTATGCAACATGGGTACTCGTTGGATGCATAATTTAATTATGAATCCAATGAGTCATCCCACTTGAAATTTGAGTAAACCTACAAGGAGATAAGTTGAAAATACAATCCAAAAAAGTAGTTTTTTTACTCTCTCTCTATTATTATTTTATTATTTCCTTAGGAGGCCCATTTTTAACCCAAATTTCCTCTAATATGTTTTGCAGAGAGACATATAGAAATAGAGATATTGATGGTTAGGGTTTATATATATATATATATATAGAGAGAGAGAGAGAGAGAGAGATCGAGGGATAGAGGTTTACATAGAGAGGGGGGGAGATATTGAGAGTTATAGGTTTAGATAGAGAGATTGGGGGTTAGGGGTTTAGAGAGAGATTGGAGGTCAGGGGTTTAGAGAGAGAGACATAAAGAGAGAGTGGTTGGGGGTTATTGGTTCAGAGAGAGAGAGAGATTTGGGGTTAGCGGTTTAGTGAGAGAGAGAGAGAGAGAATGGGGTTTAGCAGTTTGGAGAGAGAGAGAGACTGAGAGAGAGAGAGAATGGAGATTAGTGGTTCATAGAGAGAGAAATAGATATTTGGGTTTAGGGGTTTATGGAGAGAGAGATATTTGGGTTTAGAGAGAGAGAGAGAGATTTGGATTTAGAAAGAAAGAGAGAGAGAGAGAGATATTGTAAGTTGTGGGCTTAGAGAGAGAGAGACATCGGGAGTTAGGGTTTTAGAGAAAGAGAGAGATATTGGATCTCAAGGTTTTAGAGCGAACGAGAGAGTGAGAGATTGGAAATTAGGGGTTTAGAGAGAGTGATATATTTGGGGTTAGGGGTTAGTAGAGAAAGAGATTAGGAGTTAGGGTTTTAGAGAAAGAGAGAGAAATTGGGGATAAGGGGTTGAGAGAGAGAGGTAGGGTTAGGACTTTAAAGGGGGAGAGAGAGAGAGACACACACGCACACACACACACACACACACACACACAGAAATTGTGGGTTAGGTTTTATGGGTTTAGAGAATGAAACATTAGGGGTTGGCTTTTTAGAGAGAGAGAGAGATTGGGGGTTAAGGGTTTAGAGAGAGGGAGAAAATGGAGGTTGGGGATTTAGAAATAAAGAGATTAGAGATTGGGGGTTTAGAGAGAGAGAAAGGTACAATGATTTTTATGGTTAGGGGTTAAGAGAGAGAGAGAGAGAGATATTGGTGGTTAGGGGTTTAGAGAAAGAGAGAGAGATATTGGTGGTAAGGGGCTTAGAGAGAGAGATTGGAGGTTGGGGGTTTATAGATAGAGAGAGGGAGATTGAGGGTAGTGGGTTTAGAGAGAGGTAAAGAGAGAGGGAGAGAAAGATAGATTGGGGGTTAGGGTTTTAGAGAGAGATATTAAGGGTTACAAGTTTAGAGAGAGAGAGAGTGATTTGGGGGTTAGGGTTTTAGAGAGAGAGATATATTAGAGGTTAGGGGTTTATAGAGGGAGAGAGATTAGGGTTTAGGGGTTTAGATATTGAGAGGGAGTGAGAGAGATTAGGTGTTAGGGGTTTGGAGAGAGAGAGAGGGAGAGACTAAAATTTTGGTTTAGGCATTTGGTGAGAGATAAATAGAGATTGGGGATTAGGGGCTCAGAGGCAGAGAAAGGAGGGAGGTTAAGTGTTGAGAGAGAGAGGAAGAGAGGTTGGGATATAGGGGTTTAGAGAGAGAGAGATATTGGAGATTAGGGGTTTATAGAGCGAGAGGGGGAGAGAGATATTTTGGATTAGGTGTTTAGAGAGAGAAATTGGTGATTAGGGTCTAGAGATGGAGAGAGAGAGAGAGAATGGGGGTTAGGGGTGTAGAGAGAGAGAGAGACAAAGACAAAGATAGAATGGAGGTTAGGGGTTTGGAGAGAGAGATAAAGAGAGTTTATAGGTTTTGGGTTTCGAGAGAGGGAGATAGAAAGAGAGGTATTTGGTTTTAAGGGTTTAGGGAGAGAGAGAGAGAGAGAGAGAGAGTGGGGATTAGGGGTTTAGAGAGAAATAGAAAAATTTGGTGTTCAAGTTTTAGAGAGAGAGATTGGGGGTTAGAGATTCAGAGATAGATAGATAGATTGGGTTTTAGGGGTTTAGAGAGAGAGAGCGAGAGAGGGAGAGATTGTTGGTTTTATAATTAGAGAGGTAGAGAGAAATAGAGATATGGTAAGGGTTTTATAGAGAGAGATATATATTTTAGGTTATGGAGAGAGATCAATTAGGTGTTCGGGGTTTAGAGAGAGAGATAGAAGGAGGGAGGTTCAGCATTAGGAATTTGGAGAGAAAGACAGAGAGTTAGAGAGAGAGAGATAATGGAGGTTAGGGGCTTAGAGAGAGAGAGAAATTGGGGGTTAGGGGTTTAGAGAGAGAGAAAGAGACTGGAGGTTAGAGATTTAGAAAGAAATATATTTGAGATTGGGGGCTTAGAGAGAGAGAGAGAGAGGGATACAAATATTCGGGGTTAGGGGTTTAGAGAGAGAGAAAGAGAAAAGGAGAGAAAGATTGGCAGTTAGGGGTTTAGAGAGAGAGAGAGAGAGATTGGGGGTAAGGGACTTAGAGAGAGAGATTGTAGGTGTTTAGGGTTTTAGAGATAGAGAGAGGGAGAGAATGGGGGTTAGGGGTGTAGAGCGAGAGACATAAAGAGATATTAGACGTTAGGGTTGTAGAGAGAGGGAGAGAGAAAGAGAGGTATTTGGTTTTAGGGGTTTAGAGAGAGAGAGAGAGAGAGATTGGGGGTTAGGGTTTTAGAGAGAGATAGAGAAATTTTGTATTCATGTTTTAGGGAGAGAGAGATATTGGGGGTTAGGGTTTTAGAGATAGATAGAGAGACTAGGTTTTAGGGGTTTATAGAGAGAGAGAGAGATTGGGGTTATGGGTAGAGAGAGAGAGAGAGAGATTGGGGTTATGGATTGAGAGAGAGATAGAGAGATTGGGAATTTTGGGTTTAGAGAGAGGGAGAGAGAGAGAGAGAGAAAGAGAGAGAGAGAGAGAGAGAGAGAGAGAGATTGGTGATTAGAGGTTTAGAGGAAGAGAGATCGAGGATTAAGGTTTTAGAGAGAGAGAGGGAGAGACAGAGAGATTACTAGTTTTCTATTTAGAGACAGAGAGAGAGAGAAATAAAGAGATGGTAAGGGTTTTATAGAGAGAGATATATATATTTTATGTTAGCGACAGAGATCGATTAAGTGTTATGGATTAAGAGAGAGAGACATAGAAAGAGGGAGGTCCACGTTTAGCCATTTAGAGACAAAGATAGAGAGTTAGAGAAAGAGAGATTGGAGGTTAGGGGCTTAGAGAGAGAGAGAGAGAGATTGTTTGTTAGGGTTTTAGAGAGAGAGAGAGGGAGTGGGAATTAGGTGCTAGGGTTTTATAGAGAGGGGGGAGGGGGGAGAGAGAGAGAGAAATTGGGGATCAGATATTTAGAGAGAGAGAGATATTAGGTGTTAGAGGTTAGGGTTTAGGAATTTGGAAGGAGAGAGAGAGGGGGGGGGAGAGATTAGGGGTTAAGGGTTTAGAGAGATATTGAGAGAGAGAGGGAGAGTTAGAGAGAAAAATATTGTATCCTAGGGGTTTAGAGAGAGATATTGGGGCTTAAGGGTTTAGAGGGAGAGATATAGGAGTTCACGGGTTTAGAGAGATAAAAATTGGTGGTTGGGGGTTTAGAGAGAGAGAAAAAGAGATTGGTGGTTAGTGGTTTAGATAGATCAATAGAGAGATATTAGGGGTTAGGTGATTAGAGAGAGAGAGATATTAGGGAATATCCATTTAGAAAGATATACATATCTATAGAGAGAGAGGGGGGGTTAGGAGTTTAGAGAGAGAGAAATAAAGAGAGGGGTTTAGGGGTTTAGACTGAGAGAGACTAGTTATTAGAGGTTTGAGAGAGAGAGAGAGAGAGAGAGAGAGATTGGAGGTTAGGGGGTTAGAGAGAGATTGGTGGTTAGAGGTTTAAAGAGAGTGATGGATTAGGAGTTAGGAGTTTAAAGAGAGAGAGAAATTGGGAGTTAGTGTTTTACAAAGAGATATATAGAAAGAGATAGATTGATGGTTATGGGTTATATATATATAGATTAGGGGTTGGTGGCTTAAACAAAAAGAGATATATTGGAGATTAGGTGTTTAGAGAGAGAGAGAGAGAGAGAGATTGCAAGTTAGGGGTTTAGAGAGAGAGAGAGAGAGAGAGAGAGATTGTAGGTTAAGGATTTAGAAGGAAAGTGACTATTGATTGGGGGTTTAAAGAGTGAGAAATATTGGAGGTTAAGGGTTTAGAGATAGAGTGTGAGGGAGATTGGGGGTGATGGATTTAAAGAAAAACAAAGAGATATCAGACGTTAGGGTTTTAGAGAGAGAGACTATGAGTGATGGGTTCAGAGAGAGAGAGAGAGAGGTTAGTGGTTCAAAGAGAGAGAAATAGATATTGGGGTTCATGGGTTTAGATAGATAGAGAGAGAGAGAATGGAAGTTAGGGGTTTAGAGAGGGAGAGGGAGAGGGAGAGATTAAAGATTAGAGAGATAGATTGGGGTTTATGGGTTTAGAGAGAGAGAGAGAATGAGGGTTATAGTTGTAGAGAGAGAGAGAGGGAGAGAGAGGAATATAGAAAGATAAATATTTGGTCTTAGGGGTTTGGAGAGACAGAGATTGGGGGTTATGGGTTTAGAGAGAGATAGAGATATTGTTGTTAAGGGTTAAGATAGAGAGAAAGATTGCGGGTTAGGGGTTTAGAGATAGATAGAGCGACTGGGTGTTAGGGGTTTAGATAAAGAGAATGATGGGGGGTTAGGAGTTTAGAGATAGATAGAGCGATTGGGTGTTAGGGGTTTAGAGAGAGAGATAGAGAGATATTAGTGGTTATGGGTTTAGAGAGAGAGAGAGAGATTTAGGGTTAGGGGTTTAGAGAGAGAGAGAGTTTGGTGGTTCTGTTGATGTATATGTAACTTCAAAATGTATTTCATATATGTATGTTGCATGTACTTCTATAGAGATGGTATTATTCCTCTATACAGAAATGTCGTCATTTATATTGTAAATGTCGTAACTTATACTTGATGGGTTATTAGACAAACTTGTTGGGGTCGGCCCTATATAAGTCATGTGGGTCGAAGGGTTATTAGACCACCCTATTGGGGGTCGGCCATGTGGGTTAAAGGGTTATTAGACCACCCTATTGGGGGTCGGCCCAGTCAGCATTATGTTATGTGGTTAAGTTCGAGCGTACATGATTTATGTAAAAGGAAAGTCAAGTCAAGTATAAATAGAGTGCAGGAGGCACTCTATTTGATCACTCACTTCTCACTCATGCACTCAAGGAGTAGTGGTGCACTTATGGAGGAGGAGGATCTGCTGCTAGGATATGTCTATCTCTTATGTTTGGGTTGTATCATTGCTCTATCTATCTCTAAGGAAGTTATTTTGGTTTTTCACCTTTATGGTTTTCCCCAAGTAAATCTTGTGTCTCTTGTGTGCTTGCATTATTGTCTCCATGATTGATATTTTGTAGATATGTTGTACATGTTGTTCTCTCAGTTAAGATCCAATATCAAATTGAAGTAAATTGTGAAAATTTAAAATGCTATCAGAGCTAGCCTGAAAGAAGACATGATATGGCATGTATGACAATTGTTGCACTTACGATGCTAGGGCTTGATATAGCAAAAACATGTCATCATAGCACTTTCACTATAAATCCGTTTTGGTGACGTTTTTAGATTGAAAACCTTTATTGGTTGAAGATTAAATCCCCATGTACCTTGTTTCCAAAGGACAACCTCTAATTCGTTGTACTTTGTGATTTATGATCTGTACAATATAGGGTTTTTGCCTCTTCTAGATCTGAGTCAAAATCAGGTGACCTTGGGAAAAAGGTCATAGCATGGGCTAGGAATTTCCAAATGAAATTTCGTAAAATGTTACAAGTAGTACACAGACTGTACTATCTCAAGAGAATTTTTCAGAGGCCGAAGTTGAACCAGTGACACGTGGCATGCCGTACAAGTTCGCTCTCCTGTATTATCCCATAAACAGGTCATGTTACGACAATTGGCATAACTCTGTCTCAGAGAATCCAATTGAGGTCAAACCTATCGGGATGGAAATCTAACAGGCCGAGATATCTTAGGAAAATTGTTCAGAGGCCGAAGTTGAAACAGTGACATGTGGCACTCCGTACAAGTTTGCTCTCCTATATTATCCCATAAATAGGTCACGTTGCAAAGCTTGGCATAAATCTCTCTCAGAGAATATAATTGAGGTCAGACCTATCAGGATGGAAAGATAATAGGTCGGGCTATCTCAAGAAACTTTTTCAGACCCTGTGGATTGAAAAGTTTGAAGTTACACCAGAAACAATCAGGTACATATTTTTGTCAAAACAGAATTATTTTTGAGTACCTTCATTCATGGCTTCTGGAATTTAGGGCTTTGGAGAAAGTTGGAATTTTTGAAATCGGAGACCACGGCTGAATTCTACTCATCAAAATAAAAATTTATAGACCAAGATCATAATTTTTGGTTGGGCAGAAGGCCGGGCTTGATCAGACCCTAGTTCGGGACTTTGATCAGAAAAGTGGAAAATTAGGGCTTCTATAAAAATGGGAATTTTTGAAATCTGTGACCACGGCTGGAAGCTCCTAAGAAAAATAGAAGCTTAGAGCTTTGGATAAAACCTTTTAATTGGGAAAAAGAGTGGGCTTCATCAAACCCCAGTTCAGGGTCACATCTAGTGAATCCGAAAGTTTGAAAGGAAAAATTGAGGAGTGAAACTTTGCAGTTTTCAAATTCTAAATATACCAGCTTGATCAGCTCATCAAGGCGCATATTTCTATCCTTTCAGAAGTTTGAAATTCAAAGTTTGAATTTTTGGGGTTTCTCTGACAAACCCATATCCAGCCCTAGGTCCAGTTCTTGCAAATCAAGTGGATTGGGTTAATCCTAGAAGAAGATGGATTGGTCACCTACATAAGTGAAGAAGTTCCTGTTTCAGAAGGAGATGAGGCTAAGGCCTTACATAAGAATATTACAAGTGATCTTGACAGGTATGACTCATCGAGGTATGTTTCGATATTTGTTCATGATTAAGTTTATGGTATGTTTGTCTTCATGTTATTACGGTTAGTACAATCTTGATTTTAGATTTGTCGTATCACCTTAACAAAATTATGAATGCATGATAGAAGATATTCATTGGTTAGGGTGTTGACACTTATGATCGTACTAATGCATTATGGTGTTGTATGAGGTTTATGTTGTCTGCTAACATAAAAGGTACACCAAGAAAGACAAATCATGTTCTACTTCAAGAACATATGATCATGGTGACATGAAGACAAGGATTCATCCATTGTCATGGATCACATAGAAGATCTACTTTCGAGGTATGTATAACTTGTTTCTATAATGGTTAACTTATGAGACATGCAACTTACTAGCACAAGTCACTGAAGAGAACCAAAAGACATTATGCGGGTATATTAGACATAACTAGCTAGCATGCTAATCCAGGTATGTTTTTTCCTATATCAAGCTAGAATCCTACCTTGTGTTAGGATCTTATACTATTGTGTTGTTGATAATGATTATTGATGAAGTCATAGGACTAACCAGAAGAATCATGAAGGTATAGTTTTGAATAATCACAGGTTTTATGCATATTATATCTCTTCTCTTGATTGATGATTTAACTAACCAGAAGAGTCCTATGATTAAATAAGAATATGCATGAATAAAAGAAGACTTCCTTGAAACCTTGAATACTAATGTTTATTATCTGTGTTTGAATTGATCTTGACTATACATGCTTGAGATTATTGTGTCTTGATAATATTAAGATTATACTAATGAATTATGTATGAGACCTAGAGGATAACACAATGATGATACTAACAAGCATGCATAGGGATCGAGAATGTATATAAGTTCAAGGACAGGTAATCCAGGAAGCAAAGATCAAGAGGGAGCACACTGCAGTAGGTTCTACAAGGATGCAAAGATTCAAAGGGAGTCCACCCAACAAACAAACAAAGATAAGTATTTGAATTGTCATTACTTGCATATTTTATTGTTTAAATAATATTGTTCAATAATGTATATACTGATGTTCCTAGAATTAGGTTGTGTATTATGCATATTAGAATAGTTGCATTGATGAAGAATATACTACTAATGTGCATGGGTAAGTAGCCTATGGCACTGTACAACATTCCATTGCTACTTATCTAGAATGAAACCTCTTTGCTAACATGTTGGGAGTTGTGCACACTCTTAACAATGTTTTGGTAGAGATTGGAAGGCATCTAGAAAGTTACGGGATATGGATAAATGTTGTATTGAAGCATTGGCTAAGTTAATTGCATGACTGTATGACATATTTCTTTATGTGTAAGAATTTGTTCTGAAAACTGTGAGATGTTTTCTAATCATGCAATTTAACTTGTTGTGTAGGAAAGATCGTATGTCATCTCCTACAAAAGAAGAACTGCAACATTTTTTCAGCAACAAAATTATCTATTGAAGATATTGAAGTTCCCAGGATATGGGAAGAATGCCATGATCCATCGATCATGAAGAATTATGTTTGGGATGTAGTCCCAAGACCTGAAGGGAAGTTTGTTATGACTTCCATATGGATCTATCAATATCAAGCATGCTGCAGACGACAACATAGAGAAATATAAAAGTGATGAAATAGAAGATACACCAGATGGATTTCAAGATAGCTTTCTTGAATGGTGTAGTTGAAGAAGAAGTGTATGTGGAGCAGCCACTTGGTTCTAAGACACATGATAGGAAATCATATATGTGCAGAACTTGGTATGGTAGGATAGGCATCTTTCTATCCATTTTGGCCTTTACCAAGAGTAAAGCGGGTTCCAACCTTTACTACAAGGTTGAGGAAGCCAATCCAGTGATACTACTATGTGGATGACCTGTTTGTATCAGGTGAGGATAGATTGATTGCCGACACACAGCGGAAGCTTGCTGCCGAGTTCGAGTTGAGGAACTTGGGGATGATGCACTATTTTTTTTTGGCATGGAGGTGTGGCAGAGTGATGGAATCTTCCTTGGACAAGGAAAGTATGCAGTAGAGATCCTGAAGAGGTTCGGGATGATGGATTGCAAGGCTATGGCCACACCTATGGCATCGAATTTGAATCTTCTATGTGATGCTTCATCTGAGATGGTTGATGTCTCTATGTATCGTCAGATGATTGGGTCCTTGATGTACCTGGAAAACACGAGACCAGACATTTGCTTTGCTGTGAACACATTGAGTTAGTTCGTGACAGATCCGAAGAGTGTTCACCTGGTTGCTGTTCTGAGGTACCTGAAGGGTACAATGGATTATGGGCTCAAGTATGAGGCGAATCAAAAGTTTAACCTCCAGGGTTATGTTGATTCAGATTGGTCTGGCAGTGCTGTAGATAGGAAGAGCACATCTAGGTGCTGCTTCAGTATGGGATCAGGTGTGATCTCTTGGTTTAGCATGAAGCAGTCCTGCGTAGCACTGAGTACAGCTGAGGAAGAGTATGTTGCAGCCTGTTCAGCTAGTTGTGAGGCAGTATGGCTACGGAAGCTACTGTCTAAGGTATTTGATCTCCCGTTGGATGCTACTAGTATCTTCTGTGATAACCAGAGTTGTGTGAATCTATCCGAGAATCCAGTGTTTCATGACAGGTCGAAACACATAGAGATCAAATATCACTATATCAGGGATATGGTGCAGAGAGGAGCTGTGAAGCTCCTGTATGTTGCGACGGACGAGCAGATTGCAGATGTGCTGACGAAGCCACTAGCCAGGGTGAAGTTCGAGTACTTCAGAGAGAGGCTTGGCGTTCTTCAGATCGAGGACACTTCGAGGAAGAAGTGATGGACACATCTGTTGAAGCAATTCCAAGCATGTTGGAAGGAGGATCCTTCACATGGCTGTGGATGTAAGCACTGGATGATGAGCATCAGGATGATGTTCTGGTTTCTGATGGATATGATCAGTTGGATCATTTTTATGTATGTATGTATGCATCATGTTGGATGCTGGATATGATCAGTTGGATCATTTATATGTATGTACGCATCATGTTGGATGCTGGATATGATCGATTGGATCATGTGTATGTATTTTTGTATATGCATCATGTTGGATGCTTGGACCATGTATCTGTATATGTATCAGGCGGATACATTGTATGATCAGGTGGATCATGTATGGTGATATGTATCATGTATTTGTATTTGTATCAGGTGGATACATTGTATGATCAGGTGGATCATGTATGATGATATGTATCAGGTAGATACTTGGTATGCATCAGGTAGATGCATTGTATGATCAGGATGATCATGGATGACGAGCTTCAGGATGTTGCTCCAGATGACATGCAGCAGGGTGTTGCAGTGATGATGATCAGGATGATCATGTGTACATCAGGATGATGTATGGTGAGTATCAGGTTGATACTCTATGGTCGTGGATCAGATTGTGCAGATGAGCATATAATTCATTGCCCTGGGAGATTTGCAGATAGTCTTTCGAAGTTTTGCCTATGGCATGTAATTCGGTGCCCTGGGATATCTGGCAAATGCTCTTTCGAGGTTTTGCTCTGGGAGGACATATAATTCGTTGCCCTGTGAGATCTGCAGATAGTCTTACGAGGTTTTGCCTATGGCATGTAATTAGTTGCCATGGGATATCTGGCAGATGCTCTTTCGAGGTTTTGTCCTATGGCATATAATTCGTGTCCCTGGGAGATCCGATAGGTTGGGCTGTGTGCCCGTAATCAGTCCTGGGATGCTCTTGCAAGGTTTTTCCATGACCACATGTAATTCGTGCCTTGGGAGATCCTATAGGTAGAGCTGTGTTCTCGTAACAGCTTGGGATGCTCTTGCGAGGTTTTGTGTTGACCACATGTAATTCGTGCCCTGGGAGATCCTATAGGTAGAGCTGTGTGCTCATAACAGCCTGGGATGCTCTTGCGAGGTTTTGTGGTGAGGTCACATATAATATGGCCCTGGGAGATTTGCAGATAGTCTTTCGAGGTTTTTCCTATGGCATGTAATTCGTTGCCCTGGGATATCCGGTAGATGCTCTTTCGAGGTTTTGTGACACACGTAATAAGTCCTGAGGATTCCACAGTATGTCCAGTGATGATGAAGACCTGTAGGTGGTGGGCCTACATCCAGTATGAAAAAGGACTGGCTCTGTAGAACTTCTTATGACAAGTAGATTCAGAGATTGATTGAGATAGCAGCAGCAGTGACGATGATGATGACTCGATGATGATTATCCAGTGACGATGATCCAGAGAAGATGACTTGTGCTAGAAGACCTGTGCTAAGAAATACCTTCCTAGTTAAGAGGGAGTGTTGATGTATATGTAACTTCGGAATGTATTTCATATATGTATGTTGTATGTACTCCTATAGAGATGGTATTATTCCTCTATACGGAAGTGTCATCATTTATATTGTAAATGTCGTAACTTATACTTTATGGGTTATTAGACCACCTTGTTGGGGTCGGCCCTATATAAGTCATGTGGGTCGAAGGGTTATTAGACCACCCTATTGGGGGTCGTCCATGTGGGTCGAAGGGTTATTAGACCACCCTATTGGGGGTTGTCCCAGTCAGCATTATGTTATGTGGTTAAGTTTGAGCCTACATGATTTATGTAAAAGGCAAGTCAAGTCAAGTATAAATAGAGTGCGGCAGGCACTCTATTTGATCACTCACTTCTCACTCATGCACTCAAGGAGGAGTGTCACACTTATGGATGAGGGGTATCTGCTGCTAGGATATGTCTATCTCTTATGTTTGGGTTGTATCATTACTCTATCTATCTCTGAGGAAGTTATTGGGGTTTTTCACCTTTATGGTTTTCCCCAAGTAAATCTTGTGTCTCTTGTGTGCTTGCATTATTGTCTCCATGATTGATATGCTATAGACATGCTGTACATGTTGTTCTCTAAGCTAAGATCCTAGATCAGATTGAAGTAAATTCTGAAAATTTAACAGGTTCGAGCTTTAGAGAGAGAGATTCGGGGTTAGAATTTTAGAGAGAGATATATATATATATATATATATATATTGGTGGTTAGGTGTTTAGAGATTGAGAGAGAGGGAGATTGTGGATGAAGGGTTTAGGGAGAGAGGGAGAGATATGGGAGTTTAGAGAGAGAGAGAGAGAGGTAGGGTTAGGACTTTAAAGAGGGAGAGAGAGAGAGAGAGAGAGAGAGATTGTGGGTTAGGGTTTTATGGGTTTAGAGAATGAAACATTGGGGGTTAGATTTTTAGAGAGAGGGAGATATTGGGGGTTAGTGGTTTATAGAGAGAGAGAGATTGGAGGTTGGGTATTTAGAAAGAAAGGGACTAGGGATTGGGGGTTTAGAGAGAGATAGGGACATGGATTTTGGAGTTTAGGGTTGAGAGAGAGGGGGGGAGAGAGAGAGAGAGAGAGAGAGAGAGAGATTGGGGGTAAGGGGCTTAGAGAGAGAGATTGGATGTTAGGGGTTTATAGATAAAGAGAGAGAGAGATTGAGGGTAATGGGTTTAGGAGAGGTGAAGAGAGAGTGAGAGAAAGATATATTGGGGGTTAGGGATTTAGAGAGATCGGTTGGGTGTTAGGGGTTTAGAGAGATAGATTGGGGGTTACATGCTTAGAGAGAGAGAGTGATATGGGGGTTAGGGTTTTAGAGAGAGATATATACTAAAGGTTAGGGTTTAGAGAGGGAGATAGTTTGGGGTTTAGTGGCTTAATGTTTGTGAGGGAGAGAGAGAGCGGGAGAGACTGAAATTTAGGTTTAGGTGTTTGGTGAGAGAGGAATAGATATTGGGGGTTAGGGGCTTAGAGGCAGAGAGAGAATGGAGGCTAGGGGTTGAGAGAGAGAGGAAGAGAGGTTGGGATATAGGGGTTTAGAGAGAGCGAGAGAGATTTGAGGTTAGGGGTTTATAGAGTGAGAGGGGAGAGAGATATTTTTGATTAATTGTTTAGATAAAGAAATTTGTGATTATAGGTTTAGAGATATATATAGAGAGAGAGAATGCAGGTTAGGGTTGTAGAGAGAGAGAGAGAGAAAGAGAAAGAGAGAATGGAGCTTAGGGGTTTAGAAAGAGAGAGAAAGAGAGATTGAAGGTTTTGGGTTTAGAGAGAGGGAGATAGAAAGAGAGGTATTTGGTTTTAAAGGTTAAAAAGAGAGAGAGAGAGAGAGAGAGAGAGAGAGAGATTGGGGATTAGGGGTTTAGAGAGAGATAGATAAATTTGATGTTCAGGTTTTAGAGAGAGAGAGATTGGGGGTTAGAGGTTTAGAGATAGATAGATAGATTGGGTTTTGGGGGTTTAGAGAGAGAGAGAGAGATACTAAAATTTAGGTTTAGGCATTTGGTGAGAGAGGAAGAGAGATTGAGGATTAGGGAATTAGAGGCAGAGAGAGAATGGAGGTTAGGGGTTGAGAGAGATAGGAAGAGAGGATGGGATAGAGGGGTTTATAGAGAGAGAGAGATTGTAGGTTAGGGTTTCATAGAGAGAGCGGGGGAAAGAGATATTTTGGATTGGGTGTTTGGAGAGAGAACCTACTAGTTAGGGGTTGACAGAGATAGGAAGAGAGGATGGGATATAGGGGTTTATAGAAAGAGAGAGAGATTTTAGCTTAGGGTCTTATAGAGAGAAAGGGGGAGAAAGATATTTTCAATTGGGTGTTTAGAGAGAGAAATTGGTGGTTAGGGGTTTAGAGAGAGAGAAAGAGAGAGAAAGATTGGAGGTTAGGGGTTTAGAGAGAGAGAGAGAAAGAGAGATTGGAGGTTTGGGTTTGGAAAGAGGGAGATAGAAAGAGAGATATTTGGTTTTAGGGGTTCAAAAAGAGAGAGAGAGATTGGGGATTAGGGGTTACAGAGAGATATGGAATTTTGGTGTTCAAGTTTTAGAGAGAGAGAGATTGGGTGTTAGGGGTTTAGAGATAGATGGATAGATTTGGTTTTAGGGGCTTAGAGAGAGAGAGAGATTAGGGGTTATGGTTTTAGAGAGAGAGAGAGAGAGAGAGATCGATGGTTAGAGGTTTCGAGGAAGAGAGATTCGGGGTTAGGGTTTCAGAGAGAGAGAGTGGGAGAGGGAGCGAATAGAGGTTAGAGATTTAGAAAAAAAGATATTAGAGATTGGGAGTTTAGAGAGAGAGGGGGGGATAAAGCTATTAGGGTTTATGGGTTTAGAGAGAGAGAAAGAGAAAAGGAGAGAGAGATTGGAAATTAGGGGTTTAGAGAGAGAGAGAGAGAGAGAGATTGGGGTAAGGGACTTAGAGAGAGATATTGGAGGTTATGGGTTTATAGATAGAGAGAGAGGGAAATTGGGGATGATGTGTTTAGAGAGAGATAAAGAGAGAGGGAGAGAAAGAGAGATTAGGGGTTTGGGGTTTAGAGGGAGATAAAGAGAGAGGGAGAGAAAGAGAGATTGGGGTTAGGGGTTTAGAGAGAGATATTACGAGTTATAGGTTTAGAGAGAGATTGATGAGAGGTTTAGAGAGAGAGAGCGTGAATGGGGTTTAGGGTTTTAGAGAGAGAGAGAGAGAGAGAGAGAGATTGGAGGTTAGGGTATTAGAGAGGGAGAGAGTTTGAGGGTTAGTTGTTTAGAGATTGAGAGGGAGAGAGAGATTGGATGTTAAGGGTTTGGAGAGTGAGAGAGAGAGAGATAGACTAAATTTAGGGTTAGGGGTTTGGTGAGAGAGGGAGAGAGATTGGGGATTAGGAGCTTAGAGGGAGATAGAGAATGGGGTTTAGGGGTTGAGAGAGAGAGAGAAAAAGAAGTTGGAGTTTAGGGGGTTTAGAGAGATAGAGAAAGAGATTGGAGATTAGGGGTTTATAGATAGAGGGGGGGAGAGAGATTTGGGATTAGGTGTTTAGGGTTTTAGAGATAGAGAGAGAGAGAGAGAGAATGGGGGTTAGGGGTGTAGAGAGAGAAAGAAAGAGATATTGGAGGTTAGGGGTGTAGAGAGAGGGAGATAGAAAGAGAGGTATTTGGTTTTATGGTTTAGAGAGAGAGAGGGGGGGTTAGGGTTTTAGAGAGAGATATAGAAATTTGGTGTTCATGTTTTAGAGAGAGAGAGATATTGGGGGTTAGGGTTTTAGAGATAGATAGAGAGACTAGGTTTTACGGTCTAGAGAGAGAGACATAGAGAGAGATTGGGGTTACGGGTTGAGTGAGAGAGAGAGAGAGAGAGAGAGATTGGTGGTTAGAGGTTTAGAGGAAGAGAGATCGGGCGATAGGGTTTGAGAGAGAGAGAGGGAGAGAGGGAGAGATTACTA
>BSBM01002019.1:0-41052 GCA_027924585.1 Larix kaempferi
CTTGGATTTCCTGTGGATACAATAATGAATGTTGGGCCAGCACGCAGGCTACTTCACAACCATTCGAATAGGCAATGCCAGGCCAGTATGCCGATTGGGTTTATCAATTATTTAAGGAATGTTTGGCCATCACACATGCTGCTATGCAACATCAAGTAGTTAATGCCCAACCAGTTACTCTCTGGATTTACCAAGAATTTATAGCTCCAACCAGTTACTCTTTGGATTTGCCAAGAATTTATAGCTCCAACCAGTTACTCTCTGGATTTACCAAGAATTTATAGCTCCAACTAGTTACTCTTTGGATTTACCAAGAATTTTATAGTTCCAACCAGTTACTCTCTGTATTTACCAAGCATTTATAGCTCTTTCAGGGTCCTTGCTTCCTGCAATGACCAAGGTTTCCAACAAAGAAACAACAGTGTATCAGCTTAGCTGTCATAAGACTTGTTCATGAAATTTTTCATTATTCTAAAATGAATGAAAATCAAATACTTATCTGTATTGTGCATTTATTCTTTGGTCCACAGGGTCCTGCTTTGCTTTGCAAGCCTTGGGATCGCCTGCAGAACTGGATGTTTGGCTAACCCGAGGGCCACTCCAAGTCATCCAAATAATTATTTCCCAACCAGTTACTCTCTGGATTTACCAGGAATTTATAATTCCCAACCAATTACTCTCTGGATTTACCAAGCACTGGTGGTGCCCAACCAGTCCCATACCTGGTTGGCCCTCTCCATTGTCGAGCCAGCACATCCGTCTGGGTCATCAGGACAATGGAAGGAAATTGCGCCACCGACCATTATATGTCAAGGCTCTACTATGGAGCCATAGGCATCTCAGGGTTTTGCAGAAAGTCTCAATACCCCACCTTACTACTAACCCAATAGAGAGTTTATGCCTTCATCATATCACCACATCCCTTCACACACACATCAATTCTTCATCCACACAAGGATGACACTCATTCTCATGTGCAAACCAGCAGTTCCCTTTAACAACTCTATAGGTGACTTTTCTTGACTGTAGGCTAGCATGGCCCCACAATACCCACTCACACTACACAAAGGCTACCACTGCTCATATAGTCCTCTTGAGTACCCTTTCTTCACTTTGCCTCTTAACATGCAACACCAAATTGCATCTGTGTAAGCTGATAACACAAGAAGGATAAGCGAGTCTCATTAGTATTGTTGCTCTAAAATTGTAACCATATTTCATAACATTCACTATCAAGTATTGAAACACCAGGAATGCGTCCATTCCCTTAGGGTGTAGTCAATATTGACAACCCTAACATAACCCAACACCCGAAAGGTATGCATCCCTTTCTGATGTGATCCATGTAGGCCTTAGTCACACTTAAGCAATCTGGAATAATAATGAAATAATAAAACATGCTCTGCATATTAAAATTTAATAACCAGACATGTATATCTTTTAGTTAGGGTTACAAAATACTCATCCGTTTTATAGATGTATCTTTTCTTCATTTGCGAAGAATGGGGTCTCCCTTCTTTGAGTCAACAGTCCTTTGGTTTGCCACCCCAATATTTTCATGTTCCATAATCCACACATGCCTTCTTGGCATACTTTCACCATCTCGCTCACATGGTTTTCCAACATTTAGTGCAGTTGGGATATTATCAAAATTTACTATGTCGTTTCACCCGAAACCCATTTCCAAAGCATGGGGTCCTTCCCATGGGAGTTTGGCTTCTGGAGGCCATCACTCATGGTATTCCTGCAATGTGTATTCCTGACACACTCCTCAAACAACCAACAGTCAGCAACATTTTGACAATCAAATTCAAATCTGATTTCCCTAATCAATCAATGGCATTAATAATTGAATTCAATATGAATTTGCATTTCTGTCTACTACAGATATTGATTTGTTTAATCATGATGCCATCCTCACATCGTTTGGCTCTCGTAAGTGGTATCACTCTGTCCATTATGGTTTTACCCTTGCTACCATACATGAACATCCACCTACAACATGTCCTCCTGACACAATTTTTATAAGCCAAATAGTCATTAGCAAAATTTCAAATTTGAAATTTACAAATTTGTTTCATGCATAAGTTAAATTTCACAACCATGAGAACCTTCTCATAACCTTTGGCTTCTGTACATGGTAGATCCCGGTATTTACTATGGACTTATCCTCATTACCATATGCATGACTTTTCTACCTGAAATCTAAAACTTCAATCAACCAAACATGTTGTGAGTATCTATGCATATAATCTTTTCATTGCTACAACAGTCACTGAAGTGATCTCAGAATTATAACACTCAATAATTCAAACACCTTCAGCTGTTAACATTTGAAATGCAATGAAGTATATATATATATATATATATATGCAACATTATCATAATAAAACTGCAAGACACAGTCACGTTATCCCTGCAATTTATATAAAAACTCCAATATTCATTACGTCACAGCCATATTCCTTTTATGCAACTCTGTCCTTCCAACAGAGCACTTTGGTATCCCATCAACATGTCTACCTTCTTCATGCAATCATTCTCTTGCATTCACAGCAGCTCATGAAATGGTCTCAGGATTAACAATAGTTCACCATTTCATCTATTATCTAATTGCATTGAAATATATATCACTTGGTTAACTATTTGGGTGCCTTCCTTCTCCACTATAACATTACCATTCCAACCACATTATGGCCTTAACCATGACTATCTCGTATGGCATGCACTACCACAACAAGACCATAAGTCCTCACTTGCTTTGGTTGTTAACTCACAACCAACATACACAAATAGCATGATATAATTTTATATGAATGCATTGAGGTTTCTAAGCAACTATAGGGTGTAAGGCTCCCTTCCTTCGCTTACCCACACCTCACCATACTTGGTAGGTTGACATTCACATTCAGGCACTCAATACCACATGCAACCCAAATCAACATAGTTTAAACATAGTTGAAGGGATCTTACCAAATCCTCTTTCAACATTCATGCAATTAAGCACAAATAACCATTACCTGCATGGCTATCATTAACATCACTTGATGTTACCTCATCAGTTGGCCTCTTACCAAGGCTACCCAGTCCTTTTGCAAACCTCACGATCACAAATTTGTTGCACCATCCTTTCTTCATAAGGTCGTTGGTCACATTCAACAACGTCATCAACGTCTTTAGCCATGCTTTGGTTGTCTTTGGTCCTACAACCAATGCGAACACAACTAATTATTAGCAACCACCATAATTATCTTAAGTGGCTCATTGCATATGTAAAACCTCACTATTTTACCAATATGCAATATCATATACGTGCACAAACATTTTCACATGCATTGTGCAGTGTTTATTAATATGCCATCTAGTACATATTCATTTCACTAATCTCTTGCATTTTCAGCATTCTTATGCCATAATGTATATGCATGACAACTTCAAAATTATAAACACAATAGCAAGAGGGTAATGGAGGGATTCTCCTTTCCAATTCCCCATCATGACATGGAGCTCCTCCTCCACATCATAATCAATCATTTTCTTGGCTTCCCTACCAAGCATACAAGGATTCATTAGTTGTGATTTCTCACAAAGTAGCAATTCAATACATATACATATGTAAAACATTCCTACTTGCTATTTTCCAAGCATACGCTTCTTATGCTGTAAACAAAAATAGTTTAAGGTGAGAAAACTCCCTCTTTCATCCTCCATAATGGATATTACAACCAATTACTCTTACTGAGATTCCAAAACCCCTTTATGCAATTCATAGTGCACATTCCAAGCATACAAAATGCCTTTCATACATTCAACCATTGTCTCCGGGGGACGACGGGGGTCAACAGGGCTTGCCCCTTTGTGCGGATCAAGGGCAAGTCCCTCGTTTTTTTTTTAAATCTTCCGATTTTGCGCAATCTGGCGCATAAGTTCCATGGCATTTTTCAACTTTTGGCACCTCCAAATCTTCCTAGAAAACTGCTCAAATTTCCCCTTTTCGGCGGACTTGTGAATTCTCCTTCGACCTGTTTCAGTGCGTTTCCCATTTCTCACTGATCGATGGAATCATCATTTTTCACCGACCGTTTCGGTGCAACTAGCGATTTCTTTCCTATCGGCGCAACTCACCATCTTTCGCTGACCACTTTGGCACAACTAGAGATTTGCCTCCGATCGATGCAACTCACAATCTTTTGCCGACCATTTCATCGAACTTGGATTTCATCGCCGATCGATGCAACTCCGCGAAACTCGCCGATCCGTTTCGGCGCAACTCCGTGAAACTTGCCGATCCGTTTCGACGCAACTCCATGAAAATCATCGATCCGTTTCGGCGGACTTCCCTCTTCTCAGTGATCAGCACGATTTCTGATGTTCCGCCGACTGTTTCGGCGCGAAATTCATTTCTCGCCGATCGAAGAACTCGTCCTTTTCTGCCGACCATTTCGGCACGACTCGAAATCTTGCGCTGATTCGACAGACTTAACATTTTCTGCGGAAATTCCTTTTCAGCGATTTTCCAACTTCTTGCCGATTCGACGAACTTTCTATTTTGGCGCCGACTGTTTTGGCGTATTTGCCACTTTTACGCTGATTTGTTTTCGCGAATTTTTACCATTTCGCCGAAATTTCCCTCCTTTTTTCGATGAACTTGTCAATTTTTTGCCGACTATTTCGGCGTAGGTCCACTTTGTTGCCAATCGTTTTGGCTCAACTCGCAATCTTGCACCGACACAGACTTAGCAGAAAACTCAAAAAACACTTAGAAAAATTTTCAAGTTTTGAAATTTTCCTTAATGATCAGTGCTGAGCAGGAAGAATACTTACCTCTGCAAGTTGTCTGATTTAGACCATTAGGCCCAATGTTGTAGTCTACACTATGATACCAATCTGTCACGTCCCCTCCCATCGATCCAACGCAAGGAAGGGAACGGGAGACCAAAATTATGGGCTTTTATAAAAACTTAGCCCCATTCATCATGAACAAGCTCATGGCATTACAAATAAAATGCATATGTGTGCAGATGCAAATCAAGCAAGCATGCACAACGGAATAATACATCATCCACACACATTTAATATGCATTCAACATAATAACAGTCATCAAGTTAATACATTGCAGAAGTAAATACACATAAAGAATACTTATCTTCATTGTGCAATTGGTCCCAAGCAACTAGCTATGTCACTGCAACGTTCCACCCGACCATAGGTCTCTGCCAAACCTGTATTCTTTCAGCACTCAGAGACCACCCCCGAGCTGGGCATGATTTATAGAAGGAAAAGGGGACACTCAAACTCATGCACAACCAAATAAACATTGCATCTAAGCCAAGCCAGTCCACAGCTCGGTTTATCAGGCTAAATCTGAACCCTCTTCATTTCTGGATGCTTGCACTTAAGCTCAAGCCAAAACAATGGATACCCATAACCCATAACCCAACATACTTTATCTACACACAACAAGCACAAACATTGGGCATAGATACACATTTTTAACAATGGGATTTACAAACAAGATGGCCATGGGCTTCCCCCAAATCGTGGGCACACCAAAAACGGATTGTGGAAAGGGCATTTCGACCACGAGGAGAAAAACTGATTTCTCCCATAGGTTATGAGCATTCCAATGGCCAAAATGGCCTCAATCAAACCCCCAAAACGATCTCTCTCCCTCCCAGCAGCTCTGTCACACAAAAATGCCCTCTTCCTAGCTAGAAAACCATGAAAAACCAGAAAATGTGGAGGGAAAACGCCCAGTTGGCTCCCAAAAACGTGAGAGAGGCAAACTCATGGGTGAGGAATGGCTTGAGGAGAAATTCCATGTCTCTTTTCTTTCCCAAGGAGTCAAACACGATTTTCCATGAAAGGTGGCTTGCCCATACTTGAATTTGGACAGCCATACCTCTCCATTCCCCAAGGCATTAACTATTTCAACCAACTCTTGGGAGAAATGAATGATTGGATACCAAAGTCAACATGAGTAGTTGAGGGTTTTATGGGTTCTCTCATTGACACTTGGCTTGACTTGGTTGGCTCCAAGGGTTTGAATATTTCCCTCCCAATTCCTTGTAAAATCATGCCCCCATCTCTTGTTGCATTGCATAGCTAGTTGTGGGTATTTTATTAAAATGCATATTTACATGATATTTGCAATTCCGTTGTGCCTGGATAGCACATAAACCATATGCATCACTAAATCGATGGCGGGGCCTTGGCCTTGAGCTCCTCACCACGATTTTATAACAATATTACATCATTTACATTTTAATGTAATGGGGTCAAAACTGGGATATTACATTCATTGGACGGATTCCCCACACAAAACGGTGAGTGATCTAGTTGGGATTATTTACTAGGGAGAATCCCTACCGTCGATGCTGGTATTTTTTGGGCATCAATAGGCCGTTAGGAGGAGAAGGAGTTCAATTCTTATGATGTTATTGTATTTTTCCATAGCTGAGAAACAATAAGGGAGTGGATATTACAGCATAACAGAGGAAGTAGGAGATATTGTAGTAGTTATGCAGGTCTTAATGTCAAAGGTAACTCCATGGTGAGTACCACTTTCATTGTATTTACATTGCACATTAAGAAAATAACAAGCCATAGTCCTGAATTTTGGATGGGTTTGTCCCCATGGTAGGTTTTTCCAAGGCATATCTTGTGTTGTTTGTGTGGATGTATTATTTTGCTATAATTATTTTCCTTTCAATTCCAGTTTATTTATCATTTTGTGGAATTAACCTAACACAATGAATTAACTTGTAAGATCCATTTTGACGAATTGTTCTAATGGAATATCTAGGTAATTTACGAATCATGAGTAGATTATAAGGATTTTGATTTATGTCCACTTTGATGTCAATGCACATTCATTTGCATGCAACCACTCATCCAACATACCCAACCTTGGCACTTTTGAAGAAGACTCAAGTAATGGCCTCAACTATTGGCTTAGAGGTAAAGCATTATTTTTGAAGATCAATTCAACTTCAACGTCAACTTCAAATTACAACTTGCAAACATTGATTTTTTGTAAGTATTCTTAGATTTTGTGAGTGTCCAATCAAAACAAAGTTGAATTTTATCAAGTGCATTCTAGGTAGAAACATATGCCTTCCATTTTCTTAGTTGAATTTCCATTTGTTGAGTCTTATTGTTAAAGGATGGAATTGCAGGAAGTACTCTAAGGTCTCGATCAATGTTTTCAACGGTTCTAACTGAAGACATATTAGAGTTATTGAACACTATAATACTCACCGATGTTGATGATACAATCACAATCAACAGAGCAACTATCCAATTTGTTCTAACTTGTTTGCATTGCTCAGAAGCACAAGTAGAACTCCTCCAAACTCAGTAACAACTCCAAGATGATGAAATACAACAAAGGAAACAATGTTATGAACTAGTTCTTGTTCAAAACAACCCTCTTTTTGAGTTTGATAATGATTCATATTAATTGTCATCGTACAACTCAGTGAAATAATGACATATGTAGAAGACGAAGATCATCATGAACATATTCAACATAATCATTCCAAGCCCATCATCAGACCTCGGGATGAACTTAGGAAGAACAACACAAAACATGTATCATATATGATAAGTGATCTTTCATAATCTGGATTATGCCAAGCCAATCTAGTTTTAGAGTTATGGATCCCTTCAAGAACATCCATCTTCACTTGTTCTAGTTCAACATCAATGCTAACACTATCACCAAATTAGACACATGGAGGATCAATGTTTCGATCTCCGTCCTTGTCGGCATTGCAGGAAGAATAATCATTCTACATATAGATGTTCAAAATTGAAAAAACCTAGAAGACTAAAGATTCACTATGGGTGGATCAATTCTCGGTGATGGTCATCAACAACCCAGAAGATATATCCTTCATATTGAAGAATTCAGTCTCGAGTAGAAAGTATTCATGGTTTTCACCTTACACCTAACAAGGGGGATTGTCATGGATCGAAATTCAAGCTTCAAGTTTTCAAGCCCTATAAATTAGATAGAAAACAAGCGAGGTTGAGCCATGGCCATCGACTAGCACTAGAGCCTTGAGCCAGAGCTAGATCCATAGTCAAAATTGTAGCCAGAAGACAGAAATAGAGCCTTGTTCTAGAGGGTATAATGGTTTTGGGTCATCCTAAAACCACCACTTGGATTGTGGTCATAAAAAACCACCCATTTAGTAAAATACATCAATGTTTGATGCTTTCACTATCATTGGATTGTGTTCATCCAAAAACCACCCATTTAGTAGAAGACACTAAATTTTGCTAACTTTTTTGGTTTGTGGTCAGGAAAAACCATCGAGTTTGATGTCATCAAAATACCACCCATTCAGTAGTAGACATCATATTCCACTAACTATCTTGGTTTGTGGTCAACCAAAGCCACCAAGTTTGTGGTGATCCCAAAACCGCCAATTCAAAGAGCACTTATATTTTCACCATTCAGTAGAAGACGTAAGCTTCTACTATCTTATCGGGCAAATTCAGATTGTCAAGAAATTTTCAACCAATGGAAACTGTTCACATTCCAACTCTCTTTCAAAAAGATTCTCGGACTCATAAACACCCCTTCAGATTAAGGGGGGAATTAATGGAAACCTAAACCTTTGGGTTAGGAAATAATGAAGAAATATGAAAATTCATCATAAATTCCAAGAGACAGCGTGGAAGATGAAACCAACCATCACTTGAAACTATATTTATACATGCACCATATTAATTCTATTATGCAATTCACACTTATTTCTCTTGGTTTATGTCTATCTTCGATCTATCCTTTCTCATCCATTGCTAGGCATTCAAACATTTTCTTACACTTTCATCTCAATATAAAAATATTTTTTCTTTACTTTTTTGTTTTTTAGGAAGATCATGAAAATCTCAAAGGATGAATGAAGTGATACCTGAAACATGTTGGTAGGGATATGCAAACAAGTATACAAGGAAATGGTCAAAGAAATGAACACAACTGCATCATAGGAGGAGCCATCTCAACAACAACATGCATCAAGTGTATGTAATAATTGATTTTTTTCTTTTAGGTACATAGAATTTAATTGTTGCATGAAATATTATTTTTCAATCGTTTTGTTCTAGAAAAGAAAAGAAAATGAAACCCATTAAGCACATAACATAGGACGAAAATGAACAAATGGGTTGGTCGCAAATTTTATGAGTGCTTGTCATTTCCTGACATGAGATTTCATATTTGTTTTGATCTTTATATTTTAATTAGTTTACACTTGTCTTTTGATGTCTTGTAAGAGGTGCTAACATACAAAGAAAAACCTTGTAAAAGGCTGGAAAATTCAATAGAACAATACAAAAATTGCTCAATAAAAGTTCATATGTTCTTATACAAGATCACGAGAGGAAAAGTTATTAATAACACTCATCTGAAAAGGAGCTAAATTATAACAAAAAACAAAACTTCCAATGAGTAGCGGACAAAAAATGTTCATAAAAGTAAACTAGATACTAGCATTGCTATCTGAAACATGGAATTCAAAGTCTTCTTCTTCATTTTAAGAACTGTGTTTTGGAGCTTCATCTTCTACATCTTCTTCATGACCATCATCATCATAATATTGGTCCTTGTCCATAGTTTCTTCAACATCTTCATAGTTCTCTTCCATAGTTTCTTCACAATCCATATTCTGATTTTTGTTACTATCCTTTGCAACACCAACTCTCTCCTTTGAGTTGGAGATTATTTGAATTTGTTGTAGAACATAGATTCCATCAACAAGTTTATCCTCAGAATGTTCATCAACCTTAGAATTTTCCCAGCAATGAGGTCCTCATGATTGGAAATAAACTTACAAATTACTTTAACCTTCTCATCACAAGCACAGAAAACACCTTTAACATCAATTAGATGGGAATCCATCCCAGAAGTGAAGCTTGAAATCTGATGAGAGGTTTATTCTATTTGGTCCAAATGACCATCTAGAAAATACGAATGAGCGGTTAACCGATGAACATCAACTATTAAACCTTCCACTTGATCCTTCAAAAACCTCATATGATGTCAAATGTCATGGATGCTATCTTGAGCCTCACGTATTCTCTTCGAGAGTTCTTTTAAATTCTTTTTAATGTCCACAGTAGCAATGTAATTCCAAATCCTTTCAGAATTACCAATACCAACACTAATTCGACCAGTAAAGTTGCCAAAAACAAACTTCACAATGCAGAGACCACCAACAAATCATTAGAGTGCTCTGTCTAGTCCTAAGAAGCCACTGAGGGGCAAGACTTATACCAACCCAAGCAATCCTCTCAATGTTGATATTATCACTAGAGAAACTAAACAAAGACTTCAAAGAGATCTCTATCTAGTTCCAAATAGACCCTAGAAGAACAGGATTTCCACCAACCCAAAAGAAAGACAAAGTGAACTCTTATTCTCTATCACAAAATAAAAAAAGGAAAACTTCACTCATTCCAAATAGAGAGCAGCCCCAACGCTGAATTTGAGCCAGCATAATCCCCTCAAACACCAGTATCCCAAATCTGCCAAACAAATGAAACAAATGAAAGAGCAGAACCTAGATGATTCAAATGATAGATTACCTATAATTGAGAATCCTTGAAGATAAAAGCTAGTCCAAGAAGCCTATCTCCACAAGCATGGGAGAAGGCATGGATACTCGTTGAATCCCTCAACACCATTATAGAAACAAAATCCACATAAGGTCCACAACCTCAAGAATGACGAATAGAGAGACAAAGGTCATTGCAACTCATTATGTTCCGCACTAGGAATTCCCCTGAACAAGCCTTCAACGCCTAGGGTAGAGTCCCAAGATTACTAAAGAGGTGTGCCTAAGAAGGTTTAGGAACATGAACACCAACAAAATCTCATATGTCTGAATGCATCAAATGAAATATCCCTTCAAACTACCACCAAATGATGCATGATGGAACTTTGACCATAAAATAATTTGATCAAATGTAGAACAACTAAGGGAACCAACAAGAAATAGTTTGGCCCTCATTTTTCATAAGACCCCCACGAGGTAATTGTTAGGATTTATAAGCAATTTTATCTGCAATAGCATTATGCTCTATCCGAACATGGTAAAACCGAGCATCTAGAATTTGAAGAAGAAGACCAATAATATGCTTATGAAGCATGCCCACTATTTGGTCCATAATCTCCTAGCGACGCCTAGATTGGGAAATGATCAGGAGAGAGTCTCCTACCACCAATAGAGATTGAATTCCTAAATTGATATATTTCTTCAATCCTAGATAAAGAGAATATCGCTCAACTTGATTATTGGTGCTCATTCCTAGACCACATGCAAACTTTGAACTATAGTTCCTCTAGGGTAAAAAATAACCCCCCACATCCACCCCCCTCCCCCGCACTTGCCACCCAAGGATTAACTTTCGAGGAGCCATAAGAAAAGAGAATATAGCTTTGAACACTACTCGTCCACTTTTTAAAATTATCCTGATTCATTTTCAACTTCCAGAATTGAATCTCTTCTTGATTCTTTTCATCCTTCCAATGCACAACTTGAACAAAACTCTGCACACTCTGAAAGGACTTCCACCCTGAGGGAATTTTTCTTTTAACCATTGTGCCTCATACGTTGTTAAAATTTCAAATATTAACATATTATTTATCTGCACTTGAATAACTTCACTCAAAAGTGATTTAGCGGAGATAACTGTGGCTACTGTTGAAATCTTCTTGTTGTAAAAAATATCACGATTTCTTGCAATCCAGACTTTCCAAAAAACATACTTTGGAATTTCCAACAAGAGACAAGTTAGCACAGGATTACCAGTTAAACTCCCTATAAATTTAGCTTTCTAATTAAAAAAGAAACCACTCGAATTTCGTGGAAAGTCAAAGTTATTACCAAGCACCTTAAAAACACTATTACAGGCCTGCTTAATATACTTACAGTGGAAGAAAAGGTGAGAAATTGTCTCTTCAACTTCTTTACGCAAAGGAGATCTAGAAGGGCCATGAATCTAATGCTTTTGAAGGTTTTCAGCAGTAAGAATTTTACCATGAATTAAAACCCAACAAAAAATGTTGATTTTTGGAAGACCATCCAGAGGACAGATTTTTCCCAATAGTCTAGAAAAGGAAGGGTGCAATTGTTCTAAATAGATTTTTCCATCGCCCTCCTTAGTTGAATCTAGCCCCTTTTTGCCCCAACCTCTTATATCTTTGCTTCCAAGGATTATAAGAGCATCTCCATGAAGCTGATGAAGTCAAGGAATCTAGAACAGAAAGATGCTTCCAACAAGACCAATTATCAGCTTCATCCCATTTAAAAATAAAACAAAGTCTCAATTCCACAATCACTTAACCAATCCATAATTAGAGACATGTCTTCATTTTTGTTAATCAAGGGGGGGGGGTCCAAGAATACAATCTATCTGAATTTTTATCCTTTTTCCATTACTAGGTATCCAGTATAAGCCATATTGAATGATTCTACCAGAATATTTACACAACTTCCATATGTTAGAACCTTCACCATCCTAGTTACAACTATCCACACATCGAAGCCTGGAATGAGAGAAATACTTGCTTCTAAGATTTTTTCTACACCAAGTTGCTTAGAGTCATGAATACCCAATCCACCATGTCCTTTAGGGGATTTCACTATTTCCTAATTTACCAAATGGAAATTTTTGGTATTGGATTTTCCACCTTTCCAAAGAAAATGTAGGTTGCATGTACAAAGCTTATTTAAAATGCCAACATGAGCAAGAAGGGATGAGCATTGAAAAATGGGAAGAGAGGAAAGAACCGACCTGATTAAGACAACTTTACCAATTGGATTGAGCCAGCGCAAACCCCAACTTTCAATTTTATCCTTGAATTTCTGTAGAATTTTCTCCCAATCTGACAAATTGGTTCATTTATATACAACATGGATACCGAGATATTTAAATTAAGTCCATTGAGTGTAACCAACAAATCCAAACACTTTAGAGATACCTTTCATGAGCGTAGGAGAAACATTCCAACTGTAAATGTTACTTTTTGCCTTATTTACTTCTCCTTTGGAGGCATCAAGTAACTAATCAAGCGATTGCTTCAAACTGTTGGCTAATATAACCGAGGCTCCACGGAATAATACATCATCCACAGACATTTAATATGGATTCAACATAATAACAATCATCAAATTAATACATTGCAGAAGTAAATACACATAGAGAATACTTATCTTCATTGTGCAATTGGTCCCAAGCAACTAGTTATGTCGCTGCAACGTTCCACCCAACCATAGGTCTCTGCCCAACCTGTATTCTTTCAGCACTCAGAGACCACCCCCGAGTTGGGCATGATTTCTACAAGGAAAAGGGGACACTCAAACTCATGCACAACCAAATAAACATTGCATCTAATCCAAGCCAGTCCACGGCTGGGTTTATCAGGCTAAATCTGAACCCTCTTCATTTCTGGATGCTTGCACTCAAGCTCGAGCCAAAACAATGGATACCCATAACCCATACACCCCAACATACTCTATCTACACACAACAAGCACAAACATTGGGCATAGATACACATTTTTAACAATGGGATTTACAAACAAGATGGCCATGGGCTTCCCCCAAATCATGGGCACACCAAAAACGGATTGTGGAAAGGGCAATTCGACCACAGGGAGAAAAAACGATTTCTCCCATAGGTTATGAGCATTCCAATGGAAAAAATGGCCTCAATCAAACCCCCGAAATGAGCTCTCTTCCTCCCAGCAGCTTTGCCACACAAAAACGCCCTCTTCCCAGCTAGAAAACCAAGAAAAACCAGAAAAACGTGGAGGGAAAACACCCAGGTGGCTCCCAAAAACGTGAGAGAGGCAAACTCATGGGTGAGGAATGGCTTGGGGAGAAATTCCGTGGCTCTTTTTTTTCCCAAGGAGTCAAACATGATTTTCCATGAAGGGTGGCTTTCCCATACCTGAATTTGGACATCCATACCGCTCCATTCCACAAGGCATTAACTATTTCAACCAACTCTTGGGAGAAATGAATGATTGGGTACCAAAGTCAACATGGGTAGTTGAGGGTTTTATGGGTTCTCTCATTGACACTTGGATTGACTTGATTGGCTCCAAGGGTTTGAATATTTCCCTCCCAATTCCTTGTAAAATCATGCCCCCATCTCTTGTTGCATTGCATAGATAGTTGTGGGTATTTTATTAAAATGCATATTTACATGATATTTGCAATTCCATTGTGCTTGGCTAGCACATAAACCATATGCATCACTAAATCAATGGCGGGGCCTTGGCCTTGAGATCCTCACCACATTTTTATAACAATATTACATCATTTACATTTTAATGTAATGGGGTCAAAACTGGGATATTACAATCCCCTCCCCGTTGGAATAACATTGTCCTCAATGTTCCAACACTTAGGAATAAATACCCACTTACACATGTCCCAAAATTCACAAAATGTGGTAGGTCTGTCCTGTGTTTCATCTCTTGACTTTTAACTTTCAGGACCAAGTCCTTTGGCTTCCACAAGCTGCTCTTGCTAGCTTTAATCTTCCAGCTCTTTAAGTGGGTATTGATCCACAACAATCCCTTCCTTTTATTTACCTTCTAGCTAATCTACAAGTATGGAACTTCATGGCTGCCATATTTCTTGTTGTCCTGACAACTATTTGAGGAAGATTTTCAGCCAAAACAAATAGCTTTTGGTCTGCTTCCATGATCAATGTGCACAAATGGTTCTCACTTTTATCACTAGCAGCACTTAGCTGGTAACAACTGCAAACAATGGCTTTTAATTTCTCACCTGTGAGATTCATCATGGCAATTCCTGTTAGGACAAGCATAACACAATATTAAAATTAGTCAATTATTTTCCCAATTGACATGGAAAGTCCATTATTCACTCACGAGACTTCCACACTTTTCATGCTTTCCCAACATACACATGAACTTATTAATGTTCATCCTCTCATAGGGAAATAACTATTTCAACATTCACAATTCATTTCAAGCAATTAAAAAAATCTATTTTCAGCCATGACATGCACTCAACAATCCTATGTTTCTGAAATGCATCAATAAAAAGGAAAGAGAAGAGTAAGAGTTTCTCCCTCTTAGTTTTGTTCCAATATGGAGCCACAACACCATTATGGTTTCATGCTCCTTAGCCTCTTTCACTTCAATGTGAATGCTTGAATTTCCCTTTCTTGGCTATGACAATTAGTGTCTAAGGTCTGTCTAATAACCCTTCTCCATTGTTGCCTACAGAACCTTTCGCTGCTAGGACCCACACATGTCCACTAGCACCATATTTCATTACTTCTTATACTGATCTCTTTAGGACGGTCACATGTCCACATGCATCCCTAGGATGCCTTCATAGTCCTTGCTTCCAGCAATACCTAAACTCAAACATTGAATCAATTCACATGTTTAGCTTATTTTCATAGGGTTTATCTATAAACAAGAGTTTGATAAATCATAACCAAATCATATACACACACATATTCATAAGCAAGAAGCTGCAAGATAACCAAATACTTATTTGTATTGGATGTCTTCACTTTATTCCACATGCTCCTTCTTTACTTTACAAGCCTTGGATTTCCTGTGGATACAATAATGAATGTTGGGCCAGCACACAGGCTACTTCACAACCATTCGAATAGGCAATGCCAGGCCAGTATGCCGATTGGGTTTATCAATTATTTAAGGAATGTTTGGCCATCACACATGCTGCTATGCAACATCAAGTAGTTAATGCCCAACCAGTTACTCTCTGGATTTACCAAGAATTTATAGCTCCAACCAGTTACTCTTTGGATTTGCCAAGAATTTATAGCTCCAACCAGTTACTCTCTGGATTTACCAAGAATTTATAGCTCCAACTAGTTACTCTTTGGATTTACCAAGAATTTTATAGTTCCAACCAGTTACTCTCTGTATTTACCAAGCATTTATAGCTCTTTCAGGGTCCTTGCTTCCTGCAATGACCAAGGTTTCCAACAAAGAAACAACAGTGTATCAGCTTAGCTGTCATAAGACTTGTTCATGAAATTTTTCATTATTCTAAAATGAATGAAAATCAAATACTTATCTGTATTGTGCATTTATTCTTTGGTCCACAGGGTCCTGCTTTGCTTTGCAAGCCTTGGGATCGCCTGCAGAACTGGATGTTGGCTAACCCGAGGCCACTCCAAGTCATCCAAATAATTATTTCCCAACCAGTTACTCTCTGGATTTACCAGGAATTTATAATTCCCAACCAGTTACTCTCTGGATTTACCAAGCACTGGTGGTGCCCAACCAGTCCCATACCTGGTTGGCCCTCTCCATTGTCGAGCCAGCACATCCGTCTGGGTCATCAGACAATGGAAGGAAATTGCGCCACCGACCATTATATGTCAAGGCTCTACTATGGAGCCATAGGCATCTCAGGGTTTGCAGAAAGTCTCAATACCCCACCTTACTACTAACCCAATAGAGAGTTTATGCCTTCATCAATATCACCACATCCCTTCACACACACATCAATTCTTCATCCACACAAGGATGACACTCATTCTCATGTGCAAACCAGCAGTTCCCTTTAACAACTCTATAGGTGACTTTTCTTGACTGTAGGCTAGCATGGCCCCACAATACCCACTCACACTACACAAAGGCTACCACTGCTCATATAGTCCTCTTGAGTACCCTTTCTTCACTTTGCCTCTTAACATGCAACACCAAATTGCATCTGTGTAAGCTGATAACACAAGAAGGATAAGCAGTCTCATTAGTATTGTTGCTCTAAAATTGTAACCATATTTCATAACATTCACTATCAAGTATTGAAACACCAGGAATGCGTCCATTCCCTTAGGGTGTAGTCAATATTGACAACCCTAACATAACCCAACACCCGAAAGGTATGCATCCCTTTCTGATGTGATCCATGTAGGCCTTAGTCACACTTAAGCAATCTGGAATAATAATGAAATAATAAAACATGCTCTGCATATTAAAATTTAATAACCAGACATGTATATCTTTAGTTAGGGTTACAAAATACTCATCCGTTTTATAGATGTATCTTTTCTTCATTTGCGAAGAATGGGGTCTCCCTTCTTTGAGTCAACAGTCCTTTGGTTTGCCACCCCAATATTTTCATGTTCCATAATCCACACATGCCTTCTTGGCATACTTTCACCATCTCGCTCACATGGTTTTCCAACATTTAGTGCAGTTGGGATATTATCAAAATTTACTATGTCGTTTCACCCGAAACCCATTTCCAAAGCATGGGGTCCTTCCCATGGAGTTTGGCTTCTGGAGGCCATCACTCATGGTATTCCTGCAATGTGTATTCCTGACACACTCCTCAAACAACCAAACAGTCAGCAACATTTTGACAATCAAATTCAAATCTGATTTCCCTAATCAATCAATGGCATTAATAATTGAATTCAATATGAATTTGCATTTCTGTCTACTACAGATATTGATTTGTTTAATCATGATGCCATCCTCACATCGTTTGGCTCTCGTAAGTGGTATCACTCTGTCCATTATGGTTTTACCCTTGCTACCATACATGAACATCCACCTACAACATGTCCTCCTGACACAATTTTTATAAGCCAAATAGTCATTAGCAAAATTTCAAATTTGAAATTTACAAATTTGTTTCATGCATAAGTTAAATTTCACAACCATGAGAACCTTCTCATAACCTTTGGCTTCTGTACATGGTAGATCCCGGTATTTACTATGGACTTATCCTCATTACCATATGCATGACTTTTCTACCTGAAATCTAAAACTTCAATCAACCAAACATGTTGTGAGTATCTATGCATATAATCTTTTCATTGCTACAACAGTCACTGAAGTGATCTCAGAATTATAACACTCAATAATTCAAACACCTTCAGCTGTTAACATTTGAAATGCAATGAAGTATATATATATATATATATATATGCAACATTATCATAATAAAACTGCAAGACACAGTCACGTTATCCCTGCAATTTATATAAAAACTCCAATATTCATTACGTCACAGCCATATTCCTTTTATGCAACTCTGTCCTTCCAACAGAGCACTTTGGTATCCCATCAACATGTCTACCTTCTTCATGCAATCATTCTCTTGCATTCACAGCAGCTCATGAAATGGTCTCAGGATTAACAATAGTTCACCATTTCATCTATTATCTAATTGCATTGAAATATATATCACTTGGTTAACTATTTGGGTGCCTTCCTTCTCCACTATAACATTACCATTCCAACCACATTATGGCCTTAACCATGACTATCTCGTATGGCATGCACTACCACAACAAGACCATAAGTCCTCACTTGCTTTGGTTGTTAACTCACAACCAACATACACAAATAGCATGATATAATTTTATATGAATGCATTGAGGTTTCTAAGCAACTATAGGGTGTAAGGCTCCCTTCCTTCGCTTACCCACACCTCACCATACTTGGTAGGTTGACATTCACATTCAGGCACTCAATACCACATGCAACCCAAATCAACATAGTTTAAACATAGTTGAAGGGATCTTACCAAATCCTCTTTCAACATTCATGCAATTAAGCACAAATAACCATTACCTGCATGGCTATCATTAACATCACTTGATGTTACCTCATCAGTTGGCCTCTTACCAAGGCTACCCAGTCCTTTTGCAAACCTCACGATCACAAATTTGTTGCACCATCCTTTCTTCATAAGGTCGTTGGTCACATTCAACAACGTCATCAACGTCTTTAGCCATGCTTTGGTTGTCTTTGGTCCTACAACCAATGCGAACACAACTAATTATTAGCAACCACCATAATTATCTTAAGTGGCTCATTGCATATGTAAAACCTCACTATTTTACCAATATGCAATATCATATACGTGCACAAACATTTTCACATGCATTGTGCAGTGTTTATTAATATGCCATCTAGTACATATTCATTTCACTAATCTCTTGCATTTTCAGCATTCTTATGCCATAATGTATATGCATGACAACTTCAAAATTATAAACACAATAGCAAGAGGGTAATGGAGGGATTCTCCTTTCCAATTCCCCATCATGACATGGAGCTCCTCCTCCACATCATAATCAATCATTTTCTTGGCTTCCCTACCAAGCATACAAGGATTCATTAGTTGTGATTTCTCACAAAGTAGCAATTCAATACATATACATATGTAAAACATTCCTACTTGCTATTTTCCAAGCATACGCTTCTTATGCTGTAAACAAAAATAGTTTAAGGTGAGAAAACTCCCTCTTTCATCCTCCATAATGGATATTACAACCAATTACTCTTACTGAGATTCCAAAACCCCTTTATGCAATTCATAGTGCACATTCCAAGCATACAAAATGCCTTTCATACATTCAACCATTGTCTCCGGGGGACGACGGGGGTCAACAGGGCTTGCCCCTTTGTGCGGATCAAGGGCAAGTCCCTCGTTTTTTTTTAAATCTTCCGATTTTGCGCAATCTGGCGCATAAGTTCCATGGCATTTTTCAACTTTTGGCACCTCCAAATCTTCCTAGAAAACTGCTCAAATTTCCCCTTTTCGGCGGACTTGTGAATTCTCCTTCGACCTGTTTCAGTGCGTTTCCCATTTCTCACTGATCGATGGAATCATCATTTTTCACCGACCGTTTCGGTGCAACTAGCGATTTCTTTCCTATCGGCGCAACTCACCATCTTTCGCTGACCACTTTGGCACAACTAGAGATTTGCCTCCGATCGATGCAACTCACAATCTTTTGCCGACCATTTCATCGAACTTGGATTTCATCGCCGATCGATGCAACTCCGCGAAACTCGCCGATCCGTTTCGGCGCAACTCCGTGAAACTTGCCGATCCGTTTCGACGCAACTCCATGAAAATCATCGATCCGTTTCGGCGGACTTCCCTCTTCTCAGTGATCAGCACGATTTCTGATGTTCCGCCGACTGTTTCGGCGCGAAATTCATTTCTCGCCGATCGAAGAACTCGTCCTTTTCTGCCGACCATTTCGGCACGACTCGAAATCTTGCGCTGATTCGACGGACTTAACATTTTCTGCGGAAATTCCTTTTCAGCGATTTTCCAACTTCTTGCCGATTCGACGAACTTTCTATTTTGGCGCCGACTGTTTTGGCGTATTTGCCACTTTTACGCTGATTTGTTTTCGCGAATTTTTACCATTTCGCCGAAATTTCCCTCCTTTTTTCGATGAACTTGTCAATTTTTTGCCGACTATTTCGGCGTAGGTCCACTTTGTTGCCAATCGTTTTGGCTCAACTCGCAATCTTGCACCGACACAGACTTAGCAGAAAACTCAAAAAACACTTAGAAAAATTTTCAAGTTTTGAAATTTTCCTTAATGATCAGTGCTGAGCAGGAAGAATACTTACCTCTGCAAGTTGTCTGATTTAGACCATTAGGCCCAATGTTGTAGTCTACACTATGATACCAATCTGTCACGTCCCCTCCCATCGATCCAACGCAAGGAAGGGAACGGGAGACCAAAATTATGGGCTTTTATAAAAACTTAGCCCCATTCATCATGAACAAGCTCATGGCATTACAAATAAAATGCATATGTGTGCAGATGCAAATCAAGCAAGCATGCACAACGGAATAATACATCATCCACACACATTTAATATGCATTCAACATAATAACAGTCATCAAGTTAATACATTGCAGAAGTAAATACACATAAAGAATACTTATCTTCATTGTGCAATTGGTCCCAAGCAACTAGCTATGTCACTGCAACGTTCCACCCGACCATAGGTCTCTGCCAAACCTGTATTCTTTCAGCACTCAGAGACCACCCCCGAGCTGGGCATGATTTATAGAAGGAAAAGGGGACACTCAAACTCATGCACAACCAAATAAACATTGCATCTAAGCCAAGCCAGTCCACAGCTCGGTTTATCAGGCTAAATCTGAACCCTCTTCATTTCTGGATGCTTGCACTTAAGCTCAAGCCAAAACAATGGATACCCATAACCCATAACCCAACATACTTTATCTACACACAACAAGCACAAACATTGGGCATAGATACACATTTTTAACAATGGGATTTACAAACAAGATGGCCATGGGCTTCCCCCAAATCGTGGGCACACCAAAAACGGATTGTGGAAAGGGCATTTCGACCACGAGGAGAAAAACTGATTTCTCCCATAGGTTATGAGCATTCCAATGGCCAAAATGGCCTCAATCAAACCCCCAAAACGATCTCTCTCCCTCCCAGCAGCTCTGTCACACAAAAATGCCCTCTTCCTAGCTAGAAAACCATGAAAAACCAGAAAATGTGGAGGGAAAACGCCCAGTTGGCTCCCAAAAACGTGAGAGAGGCAAACTCATGGGTGAGGAATGGCTTGAGGAGAAATTCCATGTCTCTTTTCTTTCCCAAGGAGTCAAACACGATTTTCCATGAAAGGTGGCTTGCCCATACTTGAATTTGGACAGCCATACCTCTCCATTCCCCAAGGCATTAACTATTTCAACCAACTCTTGGGAGAAATGAATGATTGGATACCAAAGTCAACATGAGTAGTTGAGGGTTTTATGGGTTCTCTCATTGACACTTGG
This sequence comes from Larix kaempferi, assembly GCA_027924585.1. Taxonomy (NCBI): domain Eukaryota; kingdom Viridiplantae; phylum Streptophyta; class Pinopsida; order Pinales; family Pinaceae; genus Larix; species Larix kaempferi. Next base: position 21,623 of record BSBM01002019.1, read on the forward strand.
CTTGACTTGGTTGGCTCCAAGGGTTTGAATATTTCCCTCCCAATTCCTTGTAAAATCATGCCCCCATCTCTTGTTGCATTGCATAGCTAGTTGTGGGTATTTTATTAAAATGCATATTTACATGATATTTGCAATTCCGTTGTGCCTGGATAGCACATAAACCATATGCATCACTAAATCGATGGCGGGGCCTTGGCCTTGAGCTCCTCACCACGATTTTATAACAATATTACATCATTTACATTTTAATGTAATGGGGTCAAAACTGGGATATTACATTCATTGGACGGATTCCCCACACAAAACGGTGAGTGATCTAGTTGGGATTATTTACTAGGGAGAATCCCTACCGTCGATGCTGGTATTTTTTGGGCATCAATAGGCCGTTAGGAGGAGAAGGAGTTCAATTCTTATGATGTTATTGTATTTTTCCATAGCTGAGAAACAATAAGGGAGTGGATATTACAGCATAACAGAGGAAGTAGGAGATATTGTAGTAGTTATGCAGGTCTTAATGTCAAAGGTAACTCCATGGTGAGTACCACTTTCATTGTATTTACATTGCACATTAAGAAAATAACAAGCCATAGTCCTGAATTTTGGATGGGTTTGTCCCCATGGTAGGTTTTTCCAAGGCATATCTTGTGTTGTTTGTGTGGATGTATTATTTTGCTATAATTATTTTCCTTTCAATTCCAGTTTATTTATCATTTTGTGGAATTAACCTAACACAATGAATTAACTTGTAAGATCCATTTTGACGAATTGTTCTAATGGAATATCTAGGTAATTTACGAATCATGAGTAGATTATAAGGATTTTGATTTATGTCCACTTTGATGTCAATGCACATTCATTTGCATGCAACCACTCATCCAACATACCCAACCTTGGCACTTTTGAAGAAGACTCAAGTAATGGCCTCAACTATTGGCTTAGAGGTAAAGCATTATTTTTGAAGATCAATTCAACTTCAACGTCAACTTCAAATTACAACTTGCAAACATTGATTTTTTGTAAGTATTCTTAGATTTTGTGAGTGTCCAATCAAAACAAAGTTGAATTTTATCAAGTGCATTCTAGGTAGAAACATATGCCTTCCATTTTCTTAGTTGAATTTCCATTTGTTGAGTCTTATTGTTAAAGGATGGAATTGCAGGAAGTACTCTAAGGTCTCGATCAATGTTTTCAACGGTTCTAACTGAAGACATATTAGAGTTATTGAACACTATAATACTCACCGATGTTGATGATACAATCACAATCAACAGAGCAACTATCCAATTTGTTCTAACTTGTTTGCATTGCTCAGAAGCACAAGTAGAACTCCTCCAAACTCAGTAACAACTCCAAGATGATGAAATACAACAAAGGAAACAATGTTATGAACTAGTTCTTGTTCAAAACAACCCTCTTTTTGAGTTTGATAATGATTCATATTAATTGTCATCGTACAACTCAGTGAAATAATGACATATGTAGAAGACGAAGATCATCATGAACATATTCAACATAATCATTCCAAGCCCATCATCAGACCTCGGGATGAACTTAGGAAGAACAACACAAAACATGTATCATATATGATAAGTGATCTTTCATAATCTGGATTATGCCAAGCCAATCTAGTTTTAGAGTTATGGATCCCTTCAAGAACATCCATCTTCACTTGTTCTAGTTCAACATCAATGCTAACACTATCACCAAATTAGACACATGGAGGATCAATGTTTCGATCTCCGTCCTTGTCGGCATTGCAGGAAGAATAATCATTCTACATATAGATGTTCAAAATTGAAAAAACCTAGAAGACTAAAGATTCACTATGGGTGGATCAATTCTCGGTGATGGTCATCAACAACCCAGAAGATATATCCTTCATATTGAAGAATTCAGTCTCGAGTAGAAAGTATTCATGGTTTTCACCTTACACCTAACAAGGGGGATTGTCATGGATCGAAATTCAAGCTTCAAGTTTTCAAGCCCTGTAAATTAGATAGAAAACAAGCGAGGTTGAGCCATGGCCATCGACTAGCACTAGAGCCTTGAGCCAGAGCTAGATCCATAGTCAAAATTGTAGCCAGAAGACAGAAATAGAGCCTTGTTCTAGAGGGTATAATGGTTTTGGGTCATCCTAAAACCACCACTTGGATTGTGGTCATAAAAAACCACCCATTTAGTAAAATACATCAATGTTTGATGCTTTCACTATCATTGGATTGTGTTCATCCAAAAACCACCCATTTAGTAGAAGACACTAAATTTTGCTAACTTTTTTGGTTTGTGGTCAGGAAAAACCATCGAGTTTGATGTCATCAAAATACCACCCATTCAGTAGTAGACATCATATTCCACTAACTATCTTGGTTTGTGGTCAACCAAAGCCACCAAGTTTGTGGTGATCCCAAAACCGCCAATTCAAAGAGCACTTATATTTTCACCATTCAGTAGAAGACGTAAGCTTCTACTATCTTATCGGGCAAATTCAGATTGTCAAGAAATTTTCAACCAATGGAAACTGTTCACATTCCAACTCTCTTTCAAAAAGATTCTCGGACTCATAAACACCCCTTCAGATTAAGGGGGGAATTAATGGAAACCTAAACCTTTGGGTTAGGAAATAATGAAGAAATATGAAAATTCATCATAAATTCCAAGAGACAGCGTGGAAGATGAAACCAACCATCACTTGAAACTATATTTATACATGCACCATATTAATTCTATTATGCAATTCACACTTATTTCTCTTGGTTTATGTCTATCTTCGATCTATCCTTTCTCATCCATTGCTAGGCATTCAAACATTTTCTTACACTTTCATCTCAATATAAAAATATTTTTTCTTTACTTTTTTGTTTTTTAGGAAGATCATGAAAATCTCAAAGGATGAATGAAGTGATACCTGAAACATGTTGGTAGGGATATGCAAACAAGTATACAAGGAAATGGTCAAAGAAATGAACACAACTGCATCATAGGAGGAGCCATCTCAACAACAACATGCATCAAGTGTATGTAATAATTGATTTTTTTCTTTTAGGTACATAGAATTTAATTGTTGCATGAAATATTATTTTTCAATCGTTTTGTTCTAGAAAAGAAAAGAAAATGAAACCCATTAAGCACATAACATAGGACGAAAATGAACAAATGGGTTGGTCGCAAATTTTATGAGTGCTTGTCATTTCCTGACATGAGATTTCATATTTGTTTTGATCTTTATATTTTAATTAGTTTACACTTGTCTTTTGATGTCTTGTAAGAGGTGCTAACATACAAAGAAAAACCTTGTAAAAGGCTGGAAAATTCAATAGAACAATACAAAAATTGCTCAATAAAAGTTCATATGTTCTTATACAAGATCACGAGAGGAAAAGTTATTAATAACACTCATCTGAAAAGGAGCTAAATTATAACAAAAAACAAAACTTCCAATGAGTAGCGGACAAAAAATGTTCATAAAAGTAAACTAGATACTAGCATTGCTATCTGAAACATGGAATTCAAAGTCTTCTTCTTCATTTTAAGAACTGTGTTTTGGAGCTTCATCTTCTACATCTTCTTCATGACCATCATCATCATAATATTGGTCCTTGTCCATAGTTTCTTCAACATCTTCATAGTTCTCTTCCATAGTTTCTTCACAATCCATATTCTGATTTTTGTTACTATCCTTTGCAACACCAACTCTCTCCTTTGAGTTGGAGATTATTTGAATTTGTTGTAGAACATATATTCCATCAACAAGTTTATCCTCAGAATGTTCATCAACCTTAGAATTTTCCCAGCAATGAGGTCCTCATGATTGGAAATAAACTTACAAATTACTTTAACCTTCTCATCACAAGCACAGAAAACACCTTTAACATCAATTAGATGGGAATCCATCCCAGAAGTGAAGCTTGAAATCTGATGAGAGGTTTATTCTATTTGGTCCAAATGACCATCTAGAAAATACGAATGAGCGGTTAACCGATGAACATCAACTATTAAACCTTCCACTTGATCCTTCAAAAACCTCATATGATGTCAAATGTCATGGATGCTATCTTGAGCCTCACGTATTCTCTTCGAGAGTTCTTTTAAATTCTTTTTAATGTCCACAGTAGCAATGTAATTCCAAATCCTTTCAGAATTACCAATACCAACACTAATTCGACCAGTAAAGTTGCCAAAAACAAACTTCACAATGCAGAGACCACCAACAAATCATTAGAGTGCTCTGTCTAGTCCTAAGAAGCCACTGAGGGGCAAGACTTATACCAACCCAAGCAATCCTCTCAATGTTGATATTATCACTAGAGAAACTAAACAAAGACTTCAAAGAGATCTCTATCTAGTTCCAAATAGACCCTAGAAGAACAGGATTTCCACCAACCCAAAAGAAAGACAAAGTGAACTCTTATTCTCTATCACAAAATAAAAAAAGGAAAACTTCACTCATTCCAAATAGAGAGCAGCCCCAACGCTGAATTTGAGCCAGCATAATCCCCTCAAACACCAGTATCCCAAATCTGCCAAACAAATGAAACAAATGAAAGAGCAGAACCTAGATGATTCAAATGATAGATTACCTATAATTGAGAATCCTTGAAGATAAAAGCTAGTCCAAGAAGCCTATCTCCACAAGCATGGGAGAAGGCATGGATACTCGTTGAATCCCTCAACACCATTATAGAAACAAAATCCACATAAGGTCCACAACCTCAAGAATGACGAATAGAGAGACAAAGGTCATTGCAACTCATTATGTTCCGCACTAGGAATTCCCCTGAACAAGCCTTCAACGCCTAGGGTAGAGTCCCAAGATTACTAAAGAGGTGTGCCTAAGAAGGTTTAGGAACATGAACACCAACAAAATCTCATATGTCTGAATGCATCAAATGAAATATCCCTTCAAACTACCACCAAATGATGCATGATGGAACTTTGACCATAAAATAATTTGATCAAATGTAGAACAACTAAGGGAACCAACAAGAAATAGTTTGGCCCTCATTTTTCATAAGACCCCCACGAGGTAATTGTTAGGATTTATAAGCAATTTTATCTGCAATAGCATTATGCTCTATCCGAACATGGTAAAACCGAGCATCTAGAATTTGAAGAAGAAGACCAATAATATGCTTATGAAGCATGCCCACTATTTGGTCCATAATCTCCTAGCGACGCCTAGATTGGGAAATGATCAGGAGAGAGTCTCCTACCACCAATAGAGATTGAATTCCTAAATTGATATATTTCTTCAATCCTAGATAAAGAGAATATCGCTCAACTTGATTATTGGTGCTCATTCCTAGACCACATGCAAACTTTGAACTATAGTTCCTCTAGGGTAAAAAATAACCCCCCACATCCACCCCCCTCCCCCGCACTTGCCACCCAAGGATTAACTTTCGAGGAGCCATAAGAAAAGAGAATATAGCTTTGAACACTACTCGTCCACTTTTTAAAATTATCCTGATTCATTTTCAACTTCCAGAATTGAATCTCTTCTTGATTCTTTTCATCCTTCCAATGCACAACTTGAACAAAACTCTGCACACTCTGAAAGGACTTCCACCCTGAGGGAATTTTTCTTTTAACCATTGTGCCTCATACGTTGTTAAAATTTCAAATATTAACATATTATTTATCTGCACTTGAATAACTTCACTCAAAAGTGATTTAGCGGAGATAACTGTGGCTACTGTTGAAATCTTCTTGTTGTAAAAAATATCACGATTTCTTGCAATCCAGACTTTCCAAAAAACATACTTTGGAATTTCCAACAAGAGACAAGTTAGCACAGGATTACCAGTTAAACTCCCTATAAATTTAGCTTTCTAATTAAAAAAGAAACCACTCGAATTTCGTGGAAAGTCAAAGTTATTACCAAGCACCTTAAAAACACTATTACAGGCCTGCTTAATATACTTACAGTGGAAGAAAAGGTGAGAAATTGTCTCTTCAACTTCTTTACGCAAAGGAGATCTAGAAGGGCCATGAATCTAATGCTTTTGAAGGTTTTCAGCAGTAAGAATTTTACCATGAATTAAAACCCAACAAAAAATGTTGATTTTTGGAAGACCATCCAGAGGACAGATTTTTCCCAATAGTCTAGAAAAGGAAGGGTGCAATTGTTCTAAATAGATTTTTCCATCGCCCTCCTTAGTTGAATCTAGCCCCTTTTTGCCCCAACCTCTTATATCTTTGCTTCCAAGGATTATAAGAGCATCTCCATGAAGCTGATGAAGTCAAGGAATCTAGAACAGAAAGATGCTTCCAACAAGACCAATTATCAGCTTCATCCCATTTAAAAATAAAACAAAGTCTCAATTCCACAATCACTTAACCAATCCATAATTAGAGACATGTCTTCATTTTTGTTAATCAAGGGGGGGGGGTCCAAGAATACAATCTATCTGAATTTTTATCCTTTTTCCATTACTAGGTATCCAGTATAAGCCATATTGAATGATTCTACCAGAATATTTACACAACTTCCATATGTTAGAACCTTCACCATCCTAGTTACAACTATCCACACATCGAAGCCTGGAATGAGAGAAATACTTGCTTCTAAGATTTTTTCTACACCAAGTTGCTTAGAGTCATGAATACCCAATCCACCATGTCCTTTAGGGGATTTCACTATTTCCTAATTTACCAAATGGAAATTTTTGGTATTGGATTTTCCACCTTTCCAAAGAAAATGTAGGTTGCATGTACAAAGCTTATTTAAAATGCCAACATGAGCAAGAAGGGATGAGCATTGAAAAATGGGAAGAGAGGAAAGAACCGACCTGATTAAGACAACTTTACCAATTGGATTGAGCCAGCGCAAACCCCAACTTTCAATTTTATCCTTGAATTTCTGTAGAATTTTCTCCCAATCTGACAAATTGGTTCATTTATATACAACATGGATACCGAGATATTTAAATTAAGTCCATTGAGTGTAACCAACAAATCCAAACACTTTAGAGATACCTTTCATGAGCGTAGGAGAAACATTCCAACTGTAAATGTTACTTTTTGCCTTATTTACTTCTCCTTTGGAGGCATCAAGTAACTAATCAAGCGATTGCTTCAAACTGTTGGCTAATATAACCGAGGCTCCACGGAATAATACATCATCCACAGACATTTAATATGGATTCAACATAATAACAATCATCAAATTAATACATTGCAGAAGTAAATACACATAGAGAATACTTATCTTCATTGTGCAATTGGTCCCAAGCAACTAGTTATGTCGCTGCAACGTTCCACCCAACCATAGGTCTCTGCCCAACCTGTATTCTTTCAGCACTCAGAGACCACCCCCGAGTTGGGCATGATTTCTACAAGGAAAAGGGGACACTCAAACTCATGCACAACCAAATAAACATTGCATCTAATCCAAGCCAGTCCACGGCTGGGTTTATCAGGCTAAATCTGAACCCTCTTCATTTCTGGATGCTTGCACTCAAGCTCGAGCCAAAACAATGGATACCCATAACCCATACACCCCAACATACTCTATCTACACACAACAAGCACAAACATTGGGCATAGATACACATTTTTAACAATGGGATTTACAAACAAGATGGCCATGGGCTTCCCCCAAATCATGGGCACACCAAAAACGGATTGTGCAAAGGGCAATTCGACCACAGGGAGAAAAAACGATTTCTCCCATAGGTTATGAGCATTCCAATGGAAAAAATGGCCTCAATCAAACCCCCGAAATGAGCTCTCTTCCTCCCAGCAGCTTTGCCACACAAAAACGCCCTCTTCCCAGCTAGAAAACCAAGAAAAACCAGAAAAACGTGGAGGGAAAACACCCAGGTGGCTCCCAAAAACGTGAGAGAGGCAAACTCATGGGTGAGGAATGGCTTGGGGAGAAATTCCGTGGCTCTTTTTTTTCCCAAGGAGTCAAACATGATTTTCCATGAAGGGTGGCTTTCCCATACCTGAATTTGGACATCCATACCGCTCCATTCCACAAGGCATTAACTATTTCAACCAACTCTTGGGAGAAATGAATGATTGGGTACCAAAGTCAACATGGGTAGTTGAGGGTTTTATGGGTTCTCTCATTGACACTTGGATTGACTTGATTGGCTCCAAGGGTTTGAATATTTCCCTCCCAATTCCTTGTAAAATCATGCCCCCATCTCTTGTTGCATTGCATAGATAGTTGTGGGTATTTTATTAAAATGCATATTTACATGATATTTGCAATTCCATTGTGCTTGGCTAGCACATAAACCATATGCATCACTAAATCAATGGCGGGGCCTTGGCCTTGAGATCCTCACCACATTTTTATAACAATATTACATCATTTACATTTTAATGTAATGGGGTCAAAACTGGGATATTACAATCCCCTCCCCGTTGGAATAACATTGTCCTCAATGTTCCAACACTTAGGAATAAATACCCACTTACACATGTCCCAAAATTCACAAAATGTGGTAGGTCTGTCCTGTGTTTCATCTCTTGACTTTTAACTTTCAGGACCAAGTCCTTTGGCTTCCACAAGCTGCTCTTGCTAGCTTTAATCTTCCAGCTCTTTAAGTGGGTATTGATCCACAACAATCCCTTCCTTTTATTTACCTTCTAGCTAATCTACAAGTATGGAACTTCATGGCTGCCATATTTCTTGTTGTCCTGACAACTATTTGAGGAAGATTTTCAGCCAAAACAAATAGCTTTTGGTCTGCTTCCATGATCAATGTGCACAAATGGTTCTCACTTTTATCACTAGCAGCACTTAGCTGGTAACAACTGCAAACAATGGCTTTTAATTTCTCACCTGTGAGATTCATCATGGCAATTCCTGTTAGGACAAGCATAACACAATATTAAAATTAGTCAATTATTTTCCCAATTGACATGGAAAGTCCATTATTCACTCACGAGACTTCCACACTTTTCATGCTTTCCCAACATACACATGAACTTATTAATGTTCATCCTCTCATAGGGAAATAACTATTTCAACATTCACAATTCATTTCAAGCAATTAAAAAAATCTATTTTCAGCCATGACATGCACTCAACAATCCTATGTTTCTGAAATGCATCAATAAAAAGGAAAGAGAAGAGTAAGAGTTTCTCCCTCTTAGTTTTGTTCCAATATGGAGCCACAACACCATTATGGTTTCATGCTCCTTAGCCTCTTTCACTTCAATGTGAATGCTTGAATTTCCCTTTCTTGGCTATGACAATTAGTGTCTAAGGTCTGTCTAATAACCCTTCTCCATTGTTGCCTACAGAACCTTTCGCTGCTAGGACCCACACATGTCCACTAGCACCATATTTCATTACTTCTTATACTGATCTCTTTAGGACGGTCACATGTCCACATGCATCCCTAGGATGCCTTCATAGTCCTTGCTTCCAGCAATACCTAAACTCAAACATTGAATCAATTCACATGTTTAGCTTATTTTCATAGGGTTTATCTATAAACAAGAGTTTGATAAATCATAACCAAATCATATACACACACATATTCATAAGCAAGAAGCTGCAAGATAACCAAATACTTATTTGTATTGGATGTCTTCACTTTATTCCACATGCTCCTTCTTTACTTTACAAGCCTTGGATTTCCTGTGGATACAATAATGAATGTTGGGCCAGCACGCAGGCTAATGAATGTTGGGCCAACCTAATCATAATATGCCCAAGACCAATTCTCCTATTGGTCCAAGTATAAGTTCCTTTCTTTGGATTTATATCCACCAAATCAATGTCCCCAATTATCTCTTCTAAATTTTATCCAAAAGGATCCCTAACAATAGAACCTCCTCTTCTTTCCTCGTGACAAATGGTTTCATTGAAATCCTTAGCTAGGATAGTACATTGACAATCTCTGAGAGAATATAGAGAGTCCCAAGAATCATGCTTAAGACTATATTGAGCTGCCCTATACACATTGCATATTTTTAGCCTTTCTTGAGTACCAAAACTTCCAATTCAACCATAACCCAATCTCTGTTTTCTTATTCTTGTATGAGAACATACTTGCTTTTGTCCAAATAAATTTCCAATCCCTTTAAATCCCCTAGAGAATTAAGTGCAATACCTTCACCATTCTTCCAAATTTTGTTGAAAACTTGAATTACTTTGATGGTTGACATTTTTATCTCTTGGAGTAAAGGATGGAGAGACGTTCTTTATGAATCATACTCTGTACTGTTTCAACTTTCTTCCTTCCTCCTAAACCTCTACAATTCTAAGAGACAACGATCATTATTTTTTTGTTGCGTTCCAAGTTTGCCTCCTACTTATGTTTGTTTACCTTTTTTTCTCATTGCAAGGTCTTTGATAAGCATGCCAAAGGAGGCCTACTTACTCAACTGCTTTTCTCAACCGACTTCATCTTCTCTAAGTTTCTTTCTTGTTTTTTGTCCTGATTTTTTTTTATCACCGATCTTTCTTCCTCCATTTCCTCTGACGATTCATCATGAATTTGCTACATGGATTGCTCTGCCTCAAATTCTCCAGGGTCCGTTGATTCTCTAAGCATATGTGAGTTGATTTCTATAAATGGATGTGAGGAAAGAACATTAGTACTAGCTTCAACCCCTAGCTCTTCCATGATTGTTTGAGAAGAAGTATGCCTATGATCTTGACCATAATTTCCCGACTGCTCTAAATGTCATTCAAGATTTCCTAGATCATCTAGAGAAATTGAAACTGATTTGAGGTGAAAGGCTCCAATGTCTTTTTAGCAACTGAATTAATCTGAGTTTTCCCTCTTTTTATGACCTGTTGCCATTCCCTTGTTCAACTTTCGGTTCCTTCACCACATTTTGTGAACAATCTCTTGCAAAATGACCATATTCATGGCACTTCTTACATTTAAAAGGAAATTAACCAGAATCCACTTTTTAAAATATGAGACTAGCTATCCATAACCATATTTACAACCTCTAAAAGGCCCTTATCCAAATCACCCTCCACACAAATTCGAGCGTAGGAGAACATAGGAGATTTAGGATCTGACTTATCTATGTATCTTCATAAAGAGTTTCCAATGGTTGCCATGACTTGATCGGACCAACAATGGAGAGGAAGGTGAAATAATTTTACCCAAAATAGGTTAGCCGAGGGTATATCATTTTCATGATCAAAAGAGATGTTCCAACAATTTAGGTACATACCTTGAGGAGCCATGAAGTTTGGCCCATTTTGAAATATTAAATATCGATCAACTTTGAATTCAAAGAATAATGTATAGTATCCCCTTCCACAAAAATGGCACTGCATTCTTCCTGTCAATAACGACTTCCAATTCTTGTTTATCCATAATTCGATGGCCCTTGGAGAAGGATAGATACTTTGAAGAAATTAAAATATAAATAAAAAGATACTTTGAAGAAATGAAAGCATTACTAATATAATTACAAGAGAAAGAAATTAATAATGATGATGGCATCAATCAAAATTATGAAAAACGAAGCGAAAAAGAAAGCCGAGAACTAGGCCAAGAACCAAACCATGAAGAAATGATTGATGAAGATGAAGTCAAGGAAGATGGTAAAGACATCACATAAAAATGAGCGATTGTAAGGATAAAAAAGAATACATGGTAGAGCATATGAAAAAAAAAGAGCAAGATAAGTAAATCATGAGGGTCAAACCATGCTCGAACTTTTGAAGTCAAGAGATGGAAATGATCCAACTCTGAAGGAAAAATATATTGATAAGACAGTGAGACCTCACTATGATATAAGGCATATCGAATTTGCTACCACACCTAGGTTAGAAGGAAAACAATATCGACCGCCTCCTTATATTCCCCCTCACCAAAGGATCACTACTACATCCAGGACGGAAGAAAAGCAAAAAACTTATCGATCGACTCCTTATATTCCCCCTCACCAAAGGATCTCGCGATAAAATACAAGGAAGGATAAGAACCAATGTTTCAAATACAATACTCAAACTGCGATGCCATGTCTTAAATATGCATATGTACTAGAAATTAGTTGCATCTTCATACAAGGAGAAAAACTGAGTTGTATAAATGGTCTAGGCACTTCTAATTTTATGGATATGAACATTTATTAGCTCTGAATGTGCAAATCAAACATAAATACTAACTCTGTCATGTTCAATTCGGACATCGCAGTCTACACAATTGTTACATCTATAAAAATGTCTAGTGGAACTCGAGAGCAAAGACGAATCAGAAGCCATGTCGGGAACCCAAACTGAATCCAACAACATTATAAGGAATATGATAGCGATAACGATGAAAAGAAAGATGTAGAGGACAAGAATAAAGTCTAGAGTATGAAATATCAAGGTCCATCTGTAGAAGAGTTTGATGAGAATGTCAATAACAAAAACAAAGATACAAATGCACTAGATATTGATCAACATGACGTCGATGTTGATTGTAAAAAATATGAAGATCTCAAAGATTATAATGATGAAGCACAAAATATTAATGAATATACAGATAAAGCCAATAACAATTGTGAAGGAAACATAGATGTAGAGTAGAATAATGATGAAAATAAAGACAATAAAAATGATCATAATCATGATGTTGTAAAAGGTGAAATTCCATAAGAATATAATGATGAAAATAAAGGCAATATAAAAAAAATTGATGATGACAAAGTCAAAGATGTAAAACTAGAAGACAGGATTAAGAAACAAAAAGACATGTTGCAAACCAAGATTTTGATTCCTCAAGTAATGTCAAATTGTCATCCTTATCATGTTTCTGTGCTCAAAATTCTTCCCACACTATAAGGAAAAGGCCCTATAACAGAGGTTTTTGTGGATGCTCCTTTAAAAAGAGCCCAAATATTCGTTTATAGTGGAGGTCACTAGCAGAGGTGAGTGAGTAGAGGTTTTAGTGGATGTTTTTCTTTGGTGCTTTTATACATCCAAAATGCACCAGTGCGGATACGACACAAATGAATCGGCGAAAACATAAATCATGTGGCACCATGGCCAGAAACACCATCGAGCGAAACAAAAATATATAAATTTACAATCAGATCATTTATTTTACACAAGAGCATTGGTGCATACCCATTTTCAAAGCATTGAAGTAGGGTAAACAGATAGTGGAGGGCAGCATATTATTATTATTATTATTTTCGACGCGTTTTTTCTAAATAACCGCAAGAAGTTGTTCCCATTAAGGCCGCATCGTAACAACGATAAATAAAAAAGAATCAAATTACAAAAACCATGTATTACTAATTAACTTTTTATTTTTAATTTTCATTTCCAGTGTACTCGTTCTAAATTACAACATTGGGGCATTTGACTTTCTGACGCACCGTGAAAGGGTTAAATAAAAAAAAAACTGAAATAAAAAACAACTTATCACATTATTTTATTATTATTTTTAATTATCATTTTGGTGCAGTGTTCTATATAAACGCGCTAGGGTATTAGATCTTACGACGATTGTGAAACGGTTAAATTAAAAAAATTCCTAATTAAAAAAAAGGATTGGATTAATTCTTTATTTTTAATACACACTTTCGGTCACAGAAAAATTTGAACCCAAAATCCAACGACATATATGTCTGAATTTCAACATCACTCTATTGACAATCCGACAAACCTTTCTTTTTTTAAACGTCAGTGAAACTTCGACGGATGTTCGACAACAATAAGGTATCGTTGGATATCCGACACTAACATGTCAAATAACCTACACAATTATTTTAATATGCACGTCGCATAACCGATGACAATTACTTTCTTGAAGGTCGGATATTCGACCAAACGACTGTCGGATATCCAACAGACATTACATAGGACAAGGTCGGATATCCACCCAAGAATAGGTTGGATATTTGAACAAAATTACATACTCCCAAGTCAGATATCCGACAACATTTACATAAGTAACATTCGGATATCCGACGAATGTGGTGTCGAAGTTGCGACAGATGTACCCACAACCATAAGAAAAATTCCGACAACAATTGTTGTCGGAGGTATGGAAACATCGTCGGATTTATTGGAGTTGTCGTCGTATTTGCGACGAAATTGGGGAATTTAAAAAAAGAACTACTAGTTCCAAATGGGGTTCACATGGGACGACTAGTTGGGAAAGCACTAGGTTGAAAAAAAATATTACACAAAGATAATATTCCTAGTGAGAGGACATTCATAAAAAAAGTAATGTCTAAAGAGAAAAAGATAACTTGAGCCTATAAAAGACAACTTCACATCTAATCTTCCAGCTAACAACTAGTATAATAACTCTAATGCAATACCACACTTTTAAAAAATGAGGAAAACAAATCAACATCCTATAAAAGGCACATTTTCTATAAAATATTAATGTCAATGGTATGTTTCCAAGTATCCCACACAAACTCCCAGCTTCATTGGGAACACTGGTAGTACAAAAAATTGTAGCTAGTGGTTTCTTTCTCCTCACATTGGATAGAAATATTATATTACATTCACAACCATTAAATGCCACCTCCATTTGATGTGATACTCAAGTTGCTAAATCAAAATTTATATATTAGCAAGAATATGGAATGCTAAGTATTCATTTATATATGCATGTATGAATTCACAAAATAAATAATATGTAATTATTCTCTCATTCCATGGTTTAATTACACCGAAGGCATATTTTAAGGGGCCGGCTACTCTCCGGCCTTCGTCGTCTATCAACGGCCTATGAGGAGCTGCCACTTGTCTCTGAACGCGAACATGAATGTTGTATGGGTTCACAACTTTGAACACGGCCTATGAGGTACTGTTGATGAATCCGTGATCGATTCTCCTCCCACCACAACTTTTCCTGCACCTGCACCACAACAATATGATATATACAAAGACGAACAGGCAAGGAAAGTACAAATCCAGCTTTATATCTTGGAAGGTTATAATGAAATGTACCTGAACCTGACGTGCCTTAACTCCCTGGAACTGTTGGGCGTAGACTTGATCGTAATGAACACCTCTGGCTCGTCCTCCGCCACCCATTCCATCTCTTGATCGCTTCCATTGCTCGCTATAACGGACACATCATCGGATCGATCCACGTCTCGGGAAGAACTGGACGATGTCTCTGCCTTGGCACTCGTGCTCGACAAATTGGGCGTCACCGCTAAACTGCTATTGTGGTGCTCCATGGAGTCTGACGAAGAATATAGGCTAATAATTGATTAAAAGCTTCACATCGAGATACGAAATGGGTACAAGACTAACTTGAAAATTCTTGCAGAAAATTATATAATTTACTAGATATCCACAGATACCCTAGATATTATTTTATCGGTCCTTTAAGGAATAACAATATGGACTGGGATAGTTAATAACTTGGCATATTTCACAGTTATTATAATGCCAATCAGAGATACTGTGAAGCAAAATGTAAAATATTTCTTCAATATCCAAAATGAACTAGGATTAAATAATCTTTAAACTTTCTTCAAGGGCATGTGGCCAAGGCTGCGAAGAATTACACAAATAAAACTAAGAATTGAGGATAACCGTGCCTTAAATTCGAAACTTTCGCCCCCCCCCCCAAAAAATGAAGTTTCAGCCATAAACGTTTTCCATTTAAAGATAATAACTGCTGAAAACTCGCTGAACACAGAACGAGAATCAGAACTTTATGCTACCAGGTCCAGCCACAAAAAGGCAAACAAATTTTTCAAAATTGCAACGATGGATGAAAAAGAGTAAAAGATAAACGCAGATAGTGAACGAAATGCCTAGCTTCAAAGGTCAGAAATTGTACATCGGCCATTCATTCTTTACAAAATTTCATCGTTTATGACAGACAACTCGGCTCCATTCCATACTTTTTCGACTTCAATATATGCAGGCGTGCCAAGTTTTAGCTAGAGATTCCATAAAATAGTTCAGAAACCACAGTGCATCCATGAAGAATTATAGGTAAAATAGAAAAGCTTTTGCCTATATTGAATCGGTGTCGGTTTAGGCCTGGAAGTGTCATTACTAGTCAATTGATTCGATATGGGCCACGGGTTGAATGCGGAGCTGATAGTCGTATATACACCGGTTCGGCCTTTAAAGACGATCATGAAGACGAGATTCCGGTTGCCACCCTCACAGCCTTGCAGAGAGGTCCACGATAAAAGTTCCAAGTTCTAACCATGTTCTTTGAGTAAACAAAGGAAAGAACATGTCACGCATGAACGTTCATTATGGGAAATCATTTAAATTTTACAATTAATTTAGAAATTTTAATAAAACAGGGCCGTTGAAATTAGTAATGCACATTAAAGTAGAAATTTAATTTACTACAATATTTTATTTTGAAATGATATTTATTAATTTGGTGATAGGCATGTTCTGTTCTTGATTTGAAGAGATATTTATTAATTTAGTGACAGGCATGTTCTGTTGTAGGTGGTTTAGTATCCTTGAAAGACACCTTCAGTGGAGAAGTCATGATTAGGGAATCTATGGTTATCAAGGTTGGTTTGTATAGTCCAAATGAAATGAAATGGTTCAAGAAAGGTGAGGGAATATGAGGAAAAATTGAATTGAGCGTGATAGTTTTGGGTGGGATGAAGGGGTGGAATAAGGTGGCATTGAAATTGACTATTTTTAATGTAATATATGACAAACATGGTGAGTCCACTATGAAAAAAATTGACTCCCGTGACTCAACTCCGACCATGGACTCTTACTTCGAAATCGATGAGACATATGGATGACTAGCTAACGGAAGGACCAGATTTGACCTCCAAAATGGTGGGTAGTGTGCAGTGCGTTTGCATTAGGAAAGATCATATAAAGACGATAGAAACATAGTTAAGGTTATGTTTAAACAAGGTTCAGTGCGTGTATATGTTTTTTCCATAAATGTACAGAGTGATGATTCATGTTGTACCTTCCAAGGGAATTTATATATGCATTCAAGTGTATTCCCTTTTCTATGTACTTGTACCAGTAATCTGTTGTGAGCATGTTTTTTTAAGCATCTCCTCGTGGAGGATTGAAAATCTTTTATGCATGTATGCAACCACAACATGGGGCTATCAATGATGTTACGATTACACCATTGTTAATGGGTCCAGAGAGTTAGAAAAATGGAGGTATATTCAATAATAATGACGAGTAAGAGGCCCATAAATTGTAAGATAGCATTACTCGCTACCCTACACATAAATTTTTTTCTTTTCTACTTGATGGTCATAAAATTGAGTGATACTATCCTGCAATTTGGCCACACCATAGCCATTTAATAGAGTCGTCTTGGTTATTTTCCATGTTGTAACGTCCCCTCCCATGGACCCAATTTGAGGAAGGGAACATGATACCAAAATGTAGGCTTTTACACAAACTCAGCCCATGAATTAGATTCATACACATAAATTCAAAAGTGTGCAGATGCAAATCAAGCAAATATGCACAACAGAATAAAAACATCATCCACACACATTTCATATGCATTCAACATATTAGAAACAACCATCAAATTATAACATTTCAGGAGTAACACATAGACAAAAAAATACTGATCTTTATGGTGAAATGGTCCCAAGCAACTAGCTATGTCGCTGCAATGTTCCACCCAACCATAGGTCTCTGCCCAGCCTGTATTCTTTTAGCACTCAGAGACCACCACCGAGCTGGGCATGATTTCTGCAAGGAAAAGAGAACATTCAAGCCCATACACAACCAAATGATCATTTCATCTAAGCCAATCCAGTCCACAGCTGGGTTTATCAGGCTAAATCTGAACCCTCTGCATTTATGGATGCTTACACTCAAGCTCAAGCCAAATCAATGGATACCCATGACCCATACCCCAACATACTCTTACACACAACAAACTAAAAAATTGGGCATGGATACACATTTCCAACAATGGGATTTACAAACAAGATGGCCATGGGTTTTCCCCAACTCATGGGCACACCAAAACGAACTGTGGAAAGGGGAATTCGACCACAGGGAGCAAAACCAATTTCTCCCACAGGTTATGAGCATTTAAAATGGCCCAAACAGCCCCCATGAAAACCCAATTTGAGCTCCCTTCTTCCCAACAGTTCTGTAACACCAAAAACGCCCTCTTCCCAGCTAAAAACAAGGAAACACATGAAAAACGTGGAGGTAAAACACCCAGGCAGCTCCAAGAACGTGAGAGAGGCAAAACTGGTTGATGGGTAATGGCTTGGGGAGAAATTCATGGCTCTTTTCTTGCCCAAAGAGAAAAAAACATTTTCCATGCAGGGTGGCTTGCCCATACTTGAATTTGGACAACCATACCTCCCATTCCCCAAGGCATTAACTACCTCAACCAACTCTTGGGAGAAATGAATGATTGGGTACAAAAGTCAACATGGGTAGTTGAGGGTTTTATGGGTTCTCTCATTGACACTTGGCTTGACTTGATTGGCTTCAAGGGTTTGAATATTTCCCTCCCAATTCCTTGTAAAATCATGCCCCCATCTCTTTTTGCATTGCATAGCTAGTTGTGGGTATTTTATTAAAATGCATATTTACATGATATTCACAATTCCATTGTGCATGGCTAGCATGTAAACCATATGCATCAATAAATCGATGGCGGGGCCTTGGCCTTGAGCTCCTCACCACGATTTTATAACAATATTACATCATTTACGATTTTAATGCCATAGGGTCAAAATGGGGACATTACACATGCTTTAAAATTTCTTTTCACGCCTTAAAAGAACGATTGATCGCCTTCATAATGTCCAAGTATGCAGAGGTATTTGCACACATATTTGTGAGTAAGGTGGAGTGCAAGCCTTATATCCACAGTCCATAAGCTAAGTTAAAAAGTATGGATTGAATGAAAGATTTCAATTCACCCATTGCAGCATTTTGCGCACCTAATTGGAAAAATTCGACGTATAGATCAGATATTTTGTGTTGCAACAAAGGGTTGATTCATTTAACAGAAAATTGCAATTATATATATATATTTGTCCTATAATTAAGCTCTACATGGAACCAAAGCTTATCACAACACATATACTTGAGAAGCGTGTTCTATCATTTAACGAGAAATATAGCAGGACTTTCAAATACTCTAGAAATCCAATACTCTAATCATAGTCTTGTTGGTTGCCTTCACGTCGCTGTAGTCACTTTGCATGCTATGTCACTAGGTTGATGCATTAGATCTACAACGCCTCAGATTGAGAGAAAGAACGATCAAGCGAACAATCTTCAGTTTTGTTCTAATTGCTTCAAAAACTGATGTTGGTTAAATATGTAAAATTTGCAGTCTAGGCCTTCATATTTGTTTGCCTAAAAATAAAGTTTTGATCCACAAAAAAGATATAAGGAAGACCAAGTGGAGAACAAGCCATGCAAAGGTCGACTTAGTTGTCTGTTGTTGTGGGCATCAATGACAATTTCTCTTTCCAGGATACCAAGTTCCTACTATTAGTGATTTTAATAATAAAAATGATACAAAGCTCCTACTATT